>CAUYLG010025067.1:0-86148 GCA_963573385.1 Cacajao melanocephalus | reverse complement strand
AAGCTCAATTTTGCAATGGTCTCAACAGAAAATAAACAGTTCACAATTTAAACAGAATTCATAGCATTATAAAAGTTTACAGAACCCCTATGTTTTCATCTTTTGTTTCTAACAACAAAGATTACAATGACAGAATTGAATGATCAGAATGTAAAAGTATTTGTGCAAAACTGCATTAATTGTTCTTACCATCTAAAATAGGGGTAAAACTTAAGAACACACAATGACAATAATGAAGAAAAACTACATTAAAAGTAATTCTACTTTAGATTTCAAACCATATGGATTATACTATTACTAAACATTTTTTTAAAATGTGGCACCATGAGAGCAGCAGGAGCAACAAATGACTCGGCGATTATGCCAGCTAAGGAAAGCTGACACTGGAATATGCCAAAGTTAATCTCCACAACAGGCATCCATCTGAAAAGACTGGAAACTGGAGGGCTTACTAACTCACTTCAATGTCTTTATTCTTAAATTTGCAGGTGATAAATGAAATATTTAAGAAACGCTTTTCCCCTCCCTCTGAAGGAGTGTTTCTTGCGTTACTGGCAATCATTAAAAGAGTTGAATCATAGACTCTCTGGATTTACCAACACCAATCCATTTAACTGGAATTTGAAGCTCATCTTCAATAAATCGAACATAGTTTTGTGCATTAACAGGTAGTTCTTTAAACATCCTTGCATTTGATACGTCTGTGTTCCATCCTGGGAGAGTCTTATACTGAACTTCAACTTTATTTAAGACGTCTTGGTTTGCTGGGATATTAGGTATGATTTCACCATCTAACTTGTAAGCAACTCCAACTTTGATTTCCATAAACATGTCCGAAATATCCAACCTGGTAAGTGCCAACGCAGTAAATCCATTGATCATATGAGCATATTTGAGCAAAACGAGGTCCAACCAGCCACATCTTCTTTTCCTTCCAGTAGTTACACCAAACTCTCTACCCCTTGTATGTAATAATTCTCCAATTTCACTGTCTTGCTCTGTAGGAAAGGCACCAGTACCGACTCTAGTTGTATAAGCTTTCACAACTCCATACACTTCTCCTACATTTTCAGGGGGCATACCCAAACCAGTACAAACACCTCCAGTAGTACAATTTGAAGAGGTTACAAAAGGGTAAGTCCCAAAATCAGTATCTAATAGTGCTGCATTTGCACCTTCTACCAAGATTTTCTTTGGTGGTCCATGTAGGGCCTCATATAGGAAATAAACTCCATCTCTCACCATTGGCTTAATCCTTTCCATATAACCCTTGAGTTTTTGTAATTCACCTTCAATGTCTATTTCCAAAGTGGGGCATATAGATTTGTATTGGTTAGCTAGAACTTTAAACCTCTCAGAGAAGCCATCAAAGTCAGAAACAAGATCTCACATCCTAAGTCCGCTATAAGCAGCTTTGGAAGAATAAACTGGCCCAATGCCCTTTTTTGTTGTACCCAGATTTTTTCCTGCTTGTTCTTGTCTCTGTTGTTCCTGGATACCGTCAGCTGCTTGATGAAAATCAAATACAGTATGAGCTCTGTCAGATATAATAAGCCTTTTTTTTCCCAGCCTTCTAGTCCTTTTCCTTTTTGAACATTTTTCTCTGCTTCTTCAAACAATCCAGGTAGATGAATTACCACACCATTTCCAATGAATGCAGTCCCATTTGGATTAATCATTCCACTGGGTAAGAGATGAAAATCATATTCCACAGAATCCACAACAACTGTATGGCCAGCATTATTTCCTCCCTGGCAGCAGCACACGATGTTGGCGTCCTGCACCAGCAGATCCACTACCTTCCCTTTGCCTTCATCGCCCCACTGCGCACAGAGCACCACTGTCACCTGGTTTCCTCCGGGCTGTGCCCTGGGGCGGCCGCAATCGCCGTTGGGCAGGCAGGATGCCGCCGGGTCGGTCTCGGCAAACACCATGGCTCCAGTGACGCGAGGAGAGCCGGAAGGAGATCAACAGCGAGCTGAACTGCTCTGCGACCGCCAGCCACATGGGGAGGAAGAAAGAGGGACATTTGTGGTTTATGCCTGCCTGGCATCTATTGTTTCTTCTTCTGGTCATATCACCTTCATCTTTCTTTGAGAAAATATTCTTTCTTCATTCTTTCCCAATGAAAGTAAAAGAATAAGCTCACCCTCTGATTCCAACTCAACTTGATTGACCCAACTCAAGTGTGGTCAATCAAGACATTCTAATCCTCTGGGCAAAAGGGATGGATACCTGACCCTAGACAAGCTGATGAGATTCCTGGAGTGAGATCATGAAGCCCCAGACCAGTACTGAGTCCATGAGCAAAGCATTGAGAGCCTAAGCAACCTTGGCCTTGATGCAATTGATGGAGCAAGTCCACCCTGCATTCACCCTAGGATTCTTCAACCATGCCTGAGCTTATCTGGAGGCCTGTAGTGGTTTCCTATGGCTGCAGCTAATTTCCACAAAAGTAGTGGCTTAAAACAACACAAATTTGTTTTCTTACAATTTTGTAAAGAAGTCCAAAATCAGTCTCAGTGGACTGAAATCAAGTTATTGTTGGAGCAGTGTAGTGGCACACACCTGCAGTCCCAGCTACTTAGGAGGATTGCTTGAGCCTGAGATGTCAAGGTCGCAGTGAGCCATGATGATGTCACTGCACTACAGCCTGGGTAACAGAGCAAGACCCTGTCTCAAAAAAAAAAAAAAAAAAAGAATTTTGGATTTCAGATTTTCAGATTAGGGATGCTAAACCTGTAGCAGAAATCTGTTAAGAGGAGGTGGTTAGAAGAGAAGTTGTTTCACTATAGACTGAGAAATATAGAGCACAAGCTGGCATGGCTTTGTAGCCACATAGCAGAGTGGAACCCAGAGTGTGGATATTTGGGGAGCAGAGACCAGTGGCTTTCTGGAAAGGGCCATCTCTTCTGCCTGGAACTCAAGTTCTTGAATCGTGTTTGGCTGAAACAAAGGTTCTAACGATGATGGATTCAAAGTGGTTAACTTTTGAAGGTCTTTTTTTCCCACCCATAAATACATATCCAAGACTCAAGGGAAGAGAAACTGCTGAAAAGGACAAAGCTATCCTGCTGTCAGTAGTGAAGATTTTCCTGCTCCAAGGCAGAAACTCAGCCTTCGCTGTACGTCCCTGGTCACTCCAGCAAGCGTGAACAGAGGAACGACGGGCAGATCCAATGAGAGGAAAGTGTGGCTGGCTGAGCCCTCGCAGCGGCTGTGTGTGGGTGCTATGGTTTGGGTGTTTGACCCCTCCAAATCTCATGTTGAAATGTTATCCCCAGTGTTAGAGGTAGGCCTAGTGGGAGGTGTTTGGGTCATGGGGATGGATCCCTCAGGAAAAGCTTGACCTCCCCATGGTAATGAGTGAGTTCTTATTCTATTCACACGAGAGCTGGTTGTTTAAGAGTCCGGTTGTTTAATAGAGTCTGGGACCTCCCCCATGTTTGATTCCCTCTCTCTTGCTCCTTCTCTCACCATGTGACACTTTGCCTTCCACCAAGAGTAAAAGCTTCCTGAGGCCTCACCAGAAGCAGAGCAGATATTGGCACCATGCTTGTACAGCCTGCAGAACTGTGAGCCAGTTAAACCTCTTTTCTTTATAAATTACCTAATCTCAGGTATTCCTCTGGTGAGCCCTCGAAGCAACTGTGTGTGAGTGATATGGTTTCGATGTTTGTTCCCTGCAACTCTCACACTGAAATGTAATCCCCAATGATGGAGGCAGGGTCTGCTGGCCTAACACAGTGGGGGAAATAGAAGAGGGCATGAGGGATGGCATTATACTTTGTAGCAGGTTAATGAGTGGGATTTTGTTTGCCCCAAAATTGGTGCTTAGGATCCAATGCTGGGGACTAAAAGGCGGTAAGTACCCCACATTCTAAAGAAAGTGGCTGATAATTGGGATGCTACCACACTTGCAGCCTACTGAAGGGGTTGAGCTGGCCCATTTTTTTTTTTTTTGAGATGGAGTCTCGCTCTGTCACCCAAGCTGGAGTGCAGTGGCACCATCTCGGCTTACTGCAACCTCTGCCTCCTGGGTTCAAGCAATTCTCCTGCCTCAGCCTCCCGAGTAGCTGGGATTACAGGCGCGCCACGGCACCCGGTTAATTTTTGCATTTTTAGTAGAGACGGGATTTCACCACATAGGTCAGACTGGTCTTGAACTCCTGACCTTGTGATCCACCTGCCTTGGCCTCCCCAAGTGCTGGGATTAGAGGCGTGAGCCACTGTGCCGGCCGAGCTGGCCCTTCTAACAGCAGCCATAGCCTCGAACCAGCCCCCTCAACCCCACCACCTTCTCAGAGAGGAGAGAAGGGATTTGTTAGGGTTGTGAGTTGGGGCCCAACACCCCACTGCAGCTAGGGCTTGGAGGCTGAAGAGGAGGCGGCATCCCAGAGGTGATCCAGCCCTTGCACTCTGAGGAAAGGTGGAGGGAGAGGACCAGAATGGTTCATGGCCCTGTCCCGACCACTGCAGTTCCTTTGAGCCACAAGCCCGACAAGATGGGAAAATAGCTTTGAGAAGCTAGAACATCTTTAATAATCAACGGAGTTCAGGAAGTTATGGAATCTAAGCTGGTGGTGGTGCTAAGGGGTCCACTATCTAGTAAGAAAGAGAATATTTGGGAAAGGAGACAAAGACAAAACCAGCTCATGTTTTACTCCACCCAGTTAGGATTGTTCAAAAATGTTTACAATTTACAATCATGGCAAAATAAGCACCAAAGATCTTCTTTTTGGGGGGTGGGCGGGGCATGGAGTCTTGCCGTCGCCCAGACTGGAGTGCAGTGGTGAAATCTCAGCTCACCGCAACCTCTGCCTCCCGGGTTCAAGCGATTCTCCAGCCTCAGCCTCCTGAGTAGCTGGGATTACAGGTGCCCACCACCACGCCCAACTCATTTTTGTATTTTTAGTAGAGATGGGGTTTCACCATGTTGGCCAGGCTGGTCTTGAACTCCTGACCTCAGGTGATGTGCCCCCCTCAGCCTCCCAAAGTGCTGAGATTACAGGCATGAGCCACCACACCCAGCTGTATCCTTTTTTTTTTTTTTTTTTTTTTTTGAGTCAGGGTCTCACTCTGCTGCCCAGGCTGGAGTGCAGTGGCACAATTATGGTTCACTGCAGCCTTGACCTTCTGGGCGCAAGTGATCCACCTTGCTCAGCCTCCCGAGTGGCTGAGACTACAGGCACACACCACCACACTAGGCTAATTGTTTTGTATTGTTTGTAGAGATGGGGGTTTAACTGTGTTGCCCTGGCTGGTCTGGAATTCCTGAGCTCAAGCAATCCTCTCACCTTGGCCTCCCAAAGTGCTGGGATTATAGGTGTGGGCCACCATGCAGGGCCAGCACCAAGGATCTTATTTTCTCCTGATGGTAGTCAAGCTGACTTACTCTTTCCTATTAGGGAAAAACAAGCTGGATTGTGAATATTATGCCCCCACCCCCAGATAACTTTAGAGAACAAAAACAAAGAAAAGGGCCCAAAGCAAACTCAACCATCTTATGAGCAGAGAAGGACAAAGAACTTTGACTAGATTTCTTACGTTCTTACACGAAGGAAGGAAGGAGGGAAGGAAGGAAGGAAGGAAGAAAGGAAGGAAGGAAGAAGGGAGAGAAGGAGTGAAAAGTCACGCTCTGGGGTCCAATCAAGGCAATGGCTCATTAGGCCAGGGCATGGCGTTAGTGAAGTGACCAATGGTGCATGCCCTGCAGACCTAGGAGAGCATCTCCTACTCTGGGCCACTGTGCAGCCAGGGGTACCTTTGGCACATCACAGCAGGAGCTGGAGAATGCCTCCCAGCACTACCGAGACCAGCTCACCCATAGAGACCCCCACCCAGGCGGCACTAAAGGCTTTAAGAAGCAGACACCCAGATAGAACAGCAAAGTGGGACTCTCCAGGGGCCAACAGCCTTCCAAGCTGAAAGCCTCAGGGGCTGACAGCATTCAGGGCTGAGGGCCTTGAGCAGACTCTGACCCACGTAGTCATTCTCTCTGAACAGGTGATTATTATTAACAAACAGGTGTTCGGTGTTTTCTCATAGAACAGAAGCAAACTAGGTAGGCAGCTGGCGCCTGCTTACCACTGATCACAGACAAACCAAAAAGTATTCTCCACGAGGGAGCCACGGGGGCAGGGTCACATATTCTGTGCTTAAAGAATTGTTTTAACCGGTGTATGATATACACATACTGTTTTGCTACTTTAGAATGCCCCAGGCAGTTTTCCACTGGGGGGATGGGGCGGCTAGGTTTTCCTTGCCATCATTCTTCTTAGCAAACAATATATTCTATCATACACTCAGCATTTCTCAACACAGCAGGGCTGGAAGAAATGCTGAGTTTCTCGTGGTATCTGAGGGCATGGCGTTCCCACCTAAGGCTTTGGATTTTTTAAGTTTTTCTTTTTAATTGACAAATGATAATTATGTATATTTATGGGGTATAATATGATGTTTTGATACATGTATACATTGTGGAATGATCAAACTAGGCTGATTAACTTATCTATCACTTCAAATAATTTTTGTGTCTTTGCAGTAAAACATTTAAAATACATTCTTTTAGGTATTTAGAAATATGCAATACATTATTAACTATGTCACCATGCCATGCAATAGATCACCAGAAAAGCAGGCCTGGAGTGTTCTCAAATAAATGCATATGGGGTAGCCTGAAATAAATAGCATTTTACTACTAATGTTGTGACCCTATTTTTCCTTCCGTGCAGATGTGGCCTGCAGAAAGATGGGAAAAAGGAAACCAGAGGCAAAACTCCAATCTCTTTCTTCCCTTCAAGCTGATCTAGAAACTCACTTTCAGCTGTGTGTCGTGGCTCACACCTGTAGTCTCAGCACTTTGGGAAGCTAGGGCAGGAGGATACCTTGATGCCAGGAGTTCGAGGCCAGCCTGGGCAAGATAGCAAGACCCTGTCTCTACAAATAAGTAAAATAAAACTCACTTTTAAAGTACAAACTGCTTTGCATTCCCTGGAAATGGCAATGTATTTGATAGGCATAGCTTTAGTTTTTATTTTGTGGGAGTAAATCCTTGTAACCTCTCCCTTCTTAGGCTCTCTGCCTGCATAGACACTCGTGCACTGCGTAGACCCTCTGTTAAATCCCGCTTAGTTGATAGGAGAGATTTTCTTCTTCTACTGCTCCTCCTTCCAAAGTAAATTTAAAATGGAGCAAACCTGAAAGAAAAAAAGAGAGACAGAGAAAGGGAGAAAGAAGAAAGAAAGAAAAGGAAATCTGTGGCTAAACTTCTTACTTGGGGCCTTGGAGAAAATCAGCTGAAAGCAAGGGATGGGAGGAGGCGAGAGTTACTGGTGCTCAGCGGACTCCAATGACAACCTAATGGCAAACGGCACGGCGGGGCCATGTTTCAGACCTGAAGGGACGCCTTGTCTTACTCTAGTCAGGGGGGGTCTGGAAGAAGCTGCATTCCCCTGGGAGGGAGGCTTAGAAAGGCGCCTTGTTTTAGTGGTAGTTTTAGAGTAGTGGGGGCGGCAGTGATGGTGGTGAATAAAATAAACAGAAAGGGGAAAAAAAGCAAAAGAACACTTCCTTTGTGCGTTTTTAACAGGAAAGCCCTCATTCTCTCCTCGGGCTCCGCAGACGCCACCTAGTGGGCAAACAACCAGCTGACACTCAGCCCGCAGCTGGGGTCGGCCAGGGTTGATATTTCAGGACTCCCTGGCTTCACCTGCCCAGTGCACGAGTGTAGACAGCGCTTTAGCTCCTCGAAGGTTGCCCATCGCGTTTAGGGTAGAAGCAGCAGCTGATCAGGACTGTCGGAAGGTGGATCGGGAGAACCAGGGAGCCCCAAGAGGTGGGACAGAGCAAAGGGGAGTTCTAGCTGCCGCAAGCCAGCCAGGAGTCAGGAACCAGAGAGGCCGAGGACTGGCCAGGGTTCCAGCAACACCAAGGATCTGGAATCTGGGTTGTCTGATGAGGTGAGTTGGAACTCACTGGTCTAATGCTTAGAAGGTCATCATTATTCAAGACAGCAGCACCAGCCTGCAGATATGCAATGGTGAGGTTCATTCTTGGCAGGAAATAGCTCTCCTCTGATCCACGCTATCTTTTATACTATTGTTTGTCCCCTTCTGGGCCTGGAGAAGACTTCTGGGGCTCGAGAAGTCTGGATATAAGGAATATTGAACGTAAGTCTGCCAATCCGTTGACCTTAAGATAGGGAGGGTAGCCTGGATTCTGCATGCAGGCCCACTGTCATCACCTGAGGACCCAGAGAGGCACCGCTGAGAAGTCAGTGCGCAGTCGCTGTTTTGTAGAGGAAGGGAACCACGTAAAAGGAATACTAGTGGCCTCAAGGAGCTGGGGACAATGCCAGCCTGAAAGCCAGCCAGGAAGCAAGGACTTCAGACCTACCGCAGCAAGGAACTGGATTTGGCCAGCAACCTGAACGAGCTTGGAAGCACGTCTCCCAGAGAAGCCTCCTTATGGGAGCCCAGCCCAGCTGATCTTGGGAGCATAGGCATCTAGGCAGTGAGTCCAGCCAAGCCCACCCAGATTTCTGAACCACCGAACTGTGAGGGAATAAATGGAGGTACTATAAATTTCCCAATTTATGTAGCACATCCCAATTTATGCAGTCTGTCATGCAGCAGTAGAAAACTGAGTTAGCTGGAATGGAGGGTGACTGAAAAGTTAATGGCATAGCCACTGTAACAAACACTCTCCCCAGCAGTTGGGAGGCCGAGGTGGGAGGTTCACTTGAGCCCGTGATTTCAAGACCAGCCTGGGCAACATAATGATACCCTATTGCTACAAAAAAAAATTTTTTTTTGTAATTAGCTGGGCCTGGTAGCATGTGCCTGTAATACCAGCTACTCAAGAGGCTGAGGTGGCAGGATCACTTGTGTCTGGGAGGTAAAGGCTGCAGTGAACTAAGATGGCACCACTGCAATCCAGCCTGGGTGGCAGAGCAAGACCCTGTCTTGGGAAGATTTTATTTATTTATTTATACACTCTCAACTCAAATTTGAAATGGTTCTATTTTTCTCTAACCACTGCCTTCAACTGTATGAAGATACATCTTACTGCCTACTGGATAACAGGTACTCTAACAATATATTGGATGGTTTCTTCAACTTCCTGGTCATTCTTAGTTATTAAAAGTCTATCTAGGCCGGGCTTGGTGACTCATGCTATAATCCCAGCACTTTGGGAGGCTGAGGTGGGCGGATCACGAGGTCAAGAGATCGAGACCAGCCTGGCCAACATAGTAAATCCCCGTCTCTACTAAAAATACAAAAATTAGCCAGGCATAGTGGTGCATGCCTGTAGTCCCAGCTACTCAGGAGGCTAGAGCAGGAGAATTGCTTGAACCCAGGAGGCAGAGGTTGTAGTGAGCTGAGATCACGCTACTGTTTTCCAGCCTGGGTAACAGAGTGAGACTCCATCTCAGAAAAAAAAAAAAAAGGTCTATCTAGGGTTCCAACATCATTATCTGATTGAAAGCATTCCCTCCCCTCGTCACCTGAGAGCTTGTAACTCCAGGGAACTGAGTGGAGGGTGTGACTGCTTTATCCTTCTTCCTCCATCTCTTCTGGATGGGGTGGCTGGGGCACAGTCTGCCCTTGAGACACTGTTGCCACAGGACAAAGGCTCTTGCGGGCTCTAGCTCCTCTGGGGGGTTAAGTCGGGGGAGGAAGAAGAGCGAAAGGGACAGGTGTCTCCTACTTTACTGGATGGTGTTGTGGCCTTGTCCTGTGGCTGTCCTGCATCTCTGGCTCTCTTGGGTTCATGAGTTCTTCAGAGGGCTCTTAGCAGGGAGTCTCCCTTCTGCATCATTGCCCATGTAAGAGTTCCAGCTCTGGCCCAGCCTCTCTCAATCCCTCTTGGCTCCTGCCAGCCCTCTTGGCCCAACCTTCTTTACCCTCTTCAGGGTCCATTTGACCGGTGTGAATATCATACATCCTTGCCACATCAGCCAGTGGGAGTGAATCCTTCTCCACATTCACCCTCCTGTCTTGACCCTGCCATTGTTTTTTTATTCTCATTTCCCTTACTTAGAAAGGCACAGGACAAATTCACATATCTACTCCCTAACCAAACAGCCAACAAGAGAATAAAATATCTAATTCCCCCCTTTTCAAGCTTCCCCATTATCTATGACTAAAGTGCTTTGAAATCCTCTCCCATTATTTAGCCTTGAGGGGGAAGGGCATTCCCTCCCCTTCACTAAAGCAATGTTCCTTGCAAAAATCACTGAACGGCTTACAGGCATAGGGCTTGAATGACGATGCAAGTAGGAAAGCCAGTTAAGCCACAGCTTAATACTCCCAAGGGAGGCGCCTAACCCAACGGTTGGTGGCTCTCTTTAGAACGTGAGGTGCATAAACCTTCTTTGTCCTCATCTTTGAGCCTCAGTCAGCAATTCCTGGGCTCCAGAAACAGTTCTCACTCAACATCCTGTTTCAAAAGTAAGAAATGGTTGGGCTCATGACTGTATTTCCAGCATTTGGGAGGCTGAGGCAGAGGATTCCTTGAGCCCAGGAGTTCAAGATTTCAGTGAGCTATGATCATGCCACTGCACTCCAGCGTGGGCAACACAGTAAGACCCTGTCACAAAAAAAAAAAAAAAAAATGAAAACTCTCAACACAAATGCAAAAGATTCCTTCCTCTTTTGCCTAATGACCTATAATGTTAATAGATTCACAAGACAGACATGTAGATGTGTACAAACATTGAAATACATCAACTCTACAACACAGGATGAGCATGATAAGGCTTAAAGTTCAAGTAACAAGAAAAATAGAAAGGCTGGGAGATTTTCATGGATGAACTTGCAGTGTGACTTGGCTGCCAATGTACTTAATGAACTCTGTGGCCAGACACATCAGAATATATTGTCCAGCACAGGATGGCGATAACTTCATTGCTTTCCACTCTGCTTGGGCCACATCTGGAGGACCATGTGCAATTCTGGGAACCACCTGGGAAGGAGCAGGTGGTCAAGTAATATTGATGGAGCTCAACAAAAGGCAACTGGATGAGAAGGTGCTTATAAGGTGCCCCATGGGACTATCGGAACACACTGGCCATGTTTCATTTGGACATGACTCGAGGACAGGGAGAGGAAATGATCGCTCTTTGAAGGGTGTTAGTAGTTCCAGAGAGCAAAGCCAAATCAAATGAACATATGAGTTACAGGAAGGAAGACTGCAACTCAATACAAGAAGAAACATCAAACTTTTCTAATCATACTAATAGTTATCACTGAGTGCTCACTGTGAGCCTAGCACTTGACTTGTATGAACTCATGAAATCTTCACAGGAACCTATAAGGCAGGTACTATTGCTGTCCTCAGTTTATGGATGAATAGATTGAGTGGCATCAAGGTAAGTAATTTGTCCAAGGTTACAAGCTCTTGAGTGTCAGGGTTGATGCAAATCCAGAAAGTCCAGCTCCAGAATCCACAGTTCATCTGCCCCCCCACACTGCCATTCCATGGAGAGGGTGCTCTCCTTCACTCCAAGGATGTGAGGATTAGAGGATTTTCTGCACTGGGTTGGAGGTTTGACTAAGAGTTCTCTGAGGTCTTTCTAAATGTTATAATAAACTAAGTATGATTGTTTTCCATGAAAATAATTTTTCTTCTTTTTTTTTTTTTGGCTGGAGACAGATTCTCACTCTGTCGCCCAGGCTGGAGTACAGTGGCTCGATCTCGGCTCACCGCAACCTCCAACTCCCAGGTTCAAGCGATTCTCCTGCCTTAGCCTCCCAAGTAGCTGGGATTACAGGCACATGCCACCATGCCTGGCTAATTTTTGTGTTTTTAGTAGAGGTGGGGTTTCACCATGTTGGTCAGGTTGGTCTCGAACTCCTGACTTTAGGTGATCCACCCACCTCAGCCTCCCAAAGTGCAGGGATTACAGGTATGAGCCACCATGCCTAGCCAAAATGTCTCCTTCTCATAAGGATACCAGTCATACTGGATTAGGGTCTACCCCAACGACCTCATGTTAACTTGATTGTCCCTAAAAAGACCTTATCTTTAAATAAGGTCCCATTCTGAGGTATCTGCAGTTAGGACTCCAATATGTCATTTTTGGGGGAGACACAACCCCATAAAAAGTGAGAAGGATGGCTTGGATAAATCCCCAGGGAAGGATGGCAAGGACTTTTAAGAAAAGCAATGTTTAATAGTTAATTTGAATGCCTCTTATACCTGTAATCCTAGCACCTTGGGAGGATGAGACAGGAGGATTGCTTGAGCCCAGGGGTTTGAGACCAGCCTGGGCAACATAATAAGACCCTGTCTCTACAAAAAAAATTTTAAAGTTTAACTGGCATAGTAGTGTGCACCTGTAGTCCAGCTACTCAGGAGACTGAGGCAGGAGAATAGCTTGATCCTGGGAGGCAGAGGTTGCAGTGAACCAAGACTGCACCAATGCACTCCAGCCTGGACAACAGAGCAAGACTCTGTCTCAAGAGAAGAGAAAGAGGAAGAGAAAGAGAAAAGGAGAGAGGCTGGGCACGGTGGCTCATGCCTGTAATCCCAGTATTTGGGAGGCTGAGGCAGGTGGATCACCTGAGGTCAGAAGTCCGAGACCAGCCTGGCCAACATGGCGAAACCCGTTTCTACTAAAAATACAAAAATTAGCTGGGCGTGGTTGTGCGTACCTGTAATCCCAGCTGAGCTACAAGAATCACTTGAACCTGGAGGCGGAGGTTGCAGTGAGCCAAGATGGTGCCACTGCACTGCAGCTTGGGTGACAGAGCGAAACCCTGTCTCAAAAAAGAAAAAAGAAAAAAAAATTTAGACCCCCAAAACATTCCAGCCATGGGTTGATGAGGTGGGTAAAAGATTACTCTTAGGTGTGGTCCTCATGGTCTCCAGATTCCCCAGGGATATCAAGCTCTGGTGTCCCACAGTGGAAATACACGCTTTATTCACTTCCTTCCTCTCCTGGTCTCACCTTCCCACTGCCCCATTGGTGCTTCCTGGGCTCAGCTCCTACGTGAACTACTTGTGATCAAACTCTAGTCTGCAGGTTTGCTGCTGGATGATCCCAAAGTTGGACAGTAACAAAAAATCTGCAAACTAAAACTGGGATCCAGAGCTTTCTTAGCTCAGCATGGAAAAAAACCTAATATTCTTAATTAATGTTTGTTAATGTCCTTTTTTTCTTTTTTAATTGTACTTTAGGTTCTGGGGTACATGATCATGCAGGGTTGTTGCATAGGTACTTATATGGCAAGGTGGTTTGCTGCCTCCATCCCCTCATCACCTATATCTGGCATTTCTCCCCATGTTATCCCTCCCCAACCTCCCCACTCCCCACTGTCCCTCCCCTAGCCCCCACCAACAGACCCCAGTGTGTGATGCTCCCCTCCCTGTGTCCATGTGTTCTCATTATTCAACACCCGCCTGTGAGTGAGAACATGTGGTGTTTGATTTTCTGTTCTTTTGTCAGTTTGCTGAGAATGATGGTTTCCAGATTCATCCATGTCCCTACAAAGGACACAAACTCATCATTTTTTATGGCTGCATAATATTCCACTGTGTATATGTGCCACATTTTCCTTGTCCAGTCTATCATTGATGGGCATTTAGGTTGGTTCCAGGTCTTTGCTATTGTAAACAGTGCCGCAATGAACATACGTGTGCATGTTTCTTTATGATAGAATGATTTATAATCCTTTGGGTATATACCTAGTAATGGGATTGCTAGGTTAATGTCTTTGGTAAGCCCTTGCCCTGGAAAGCAATATCATATCAAAGTCTCGTGTTTCCTTCATGGCTTTCAGCATTACATTGGAAAAGCTAGAAGACAACAAATATTTGTATTTTTTTTTTGAGTTCAGTTTTACTTTGCTCTCTGCTAGCACCTTAAAGCAGATGGTATCCATTCAGATGGAAATGAGGTATAAAAGTGATTTTTATTAAAATTAACATTCAATTTAGATTTTGCTTTATTATGCATACCACAAATAACTGTGTGAGTTCCCTGTAAAGAGGCTGTATATATGATATAATTCATAGTTATTCATGCTCTACCAATTACATTGAAATGATGACTGGAGTTACCGCAGAACCTCAATAATCATTACTATGTAATTTGCAGTTTTCTGGATTAAGGAACTCTTTAGAAGCTGCACGTAACCAGCCAATTGTTTTTAGAGAGTACAGTAATGACTGTTATTACTGAGGAGCTGAATGAAGCTCCTTTTTATGCCCTGAAGATTACTTGATGATTACACTTGATGATATCTTTTTTTGAAAAAAAAAAAAAAAACTAACAGATAAACAGACAGCAAACCAAGTATATAACAGTCCAATAATGTGGGCCAACACTGTTGGCTGTGAAAATTACAATCTTCCATTGATTTTTATTTCTCTACTGAGGAACACCTGCCTATACAAGCATACTTAATTAGGTGGATTGCCTCGGCCCATGAATGGTATTAGAACAGGTGAAAATAAAGGGAAGATTTCTGAGGTTTTGTTTAGTATATGAAAGTACAATAGGCTGCAAAGATGACTCAAACTAAGCCAGGCTCACCTTATTCATAACAAACCTAACTCTATCCTCCCTTCCAAACTTCTTGAATATAGTGCCCAGATCCTTTCAGTAACCTGACCCTGGACTACAATTTATTACTACAGCTCACTTCTCAGAAAATCTTTATTTTCTATAGATAAAGCCCATTAAAATATTTCTTACATTTAAGTACTTGAAAGCAATATTTCCCCTCTACATTTTTCCCTTTTAAACTAAGCTGTAGTAGACGGTCTTCAGACATTTTTTGGTGCACGAAAATATATTTTTCCTCCAGAACAGACCCCAAGCTGAAGTGTTAGGCATTTGCTGTTTGCTTTCTATCCCACTAATCTCCTTTCTTTTCCCCCACGCCCCTCTTCCTACATTGACCTTTAGATGTGCAGCGCACATCTGAGCAAAGCCTGCTTTTACAACAGTGCCTCATGCCCACCCATGTGTTACCTTTCCTAGTGATCACTGCTCTGTAAATTACCACCAGGCAGTGAATAAGATTTCTGCCCCATCTTAAAGTACCTCAGCCAGCAGGTGGGGGAAGGCATTTGGGGAGGGCCAAGTAGCTTCTGAAATCTGATGTCCCAGGCTGTACCTTGTCAAGTGACCTTCCTTAACTATGGGTATAGCTGGTGAAAATGCCCACCATCCAGATTTCTCTGCTAGGAAAATGGATGCTCCTGTCTGAAAACAATGACAATGACAGCATGGGAACTTAGTCTTTGATGTCCTCATTTTCTGCAGCTGTGATTCCAAAATAAAAGTTCCTGCCTTTCACTAGTAAGTTGCCCTAGAAACCACTTGCATATGTTTATTATGATCTTTGTTTATGCTTTGTCTCACTACTAGTATTGGGCTCCGGTTTGTAATTTTAGTAAGACTGACACAAGCCAGGTCACTGAAATAGCCCTCTTATATTTTTATTCAATGGATCAACTCCAACTGTTTTATAACTAAACCATTTTATTTAATAGTCTCCAAAAGCACCCCATAAAATGCTTCATGAGTGCTTCCTTGGGGCCATTTTCATGAGCAAGACCTACTACATTTTTTGAAATTCCCATAATCAAAATCTCCTTTACTTCTAGAAAACTCCAATTGATGGCAATACAACCTACAGAAAATCTATTACCAGCTGGGTATAGTGGCTCACACCTGTAATCTCAGCACTTTGGGAGGTCAAGGTGGGAGCATTGCTTGAGGCCAAGAGTTCAAGATCAGCCTGGGCAACACAGTGAGACCCCATTTCTACAAAAAATAAATTATCTGGGTGGTATGTACTTGGAATCTCAGCTACTTGGGAAGCTGAGGCAGGAAGATTGCTTGAGCCCAGGAGGTTGAGGCTACAGTGATTGTGCCACTGCACTCCAGATGACAGAGCAAACCCTGTGAAAGGAAGAGAGAGAGAGAGAGAGAGAAGAAGAAAGGAAGGAAGGAAGGAAGGAAGGAAGGAAGGAAGGAAGGAAGGAAAGAAAGAAGAAAGAAAGAAAGAAAGAAAGGAAGGAAAGAAGAAAGAAAGAAAAAGAAAGGAAGAAAGAAAGAAAGAAAAAGAAAGAAAGAACGGAAGAAAGAAAGAGAGAAAGAAAGAAAGAGACGGTCATCTGTTGCCTGTGTGGGATAAAATGACAAAGTGGCAAGACTGACAGAAAGGCTGAAGTAGACACATTCGGGTGCTGCTCAGCTCTCCCTCCTCAGGAAACTTCCCTCCTGACCAGTTCCACAGAGGAGGAACCATCGGCAGTTGTGTTTGTACTACACATCTCCACTGCCCTGGCCACTGCCAACTGGACCTGAGGGGAGCATCTAACCAAAGTTGGGCCAATCCAATTCTTTGTCCCAGGAATTTGGAATTGGGACTGAGAAGTCAGTTGGTCTGTGTATGTTTTGCAAGCTCAGGAGCAAGAGATGGGGGTGAGGGGTGGATGTCACATGCTGCCAAGTAAGCCAATCTGAAGAGAAAGGAGAATGAAGGCAACAGGTAGAGAGGACAAGAGGTCAAGGGTGGAGTGTTGGTTTGTTTTTGCTTGGGTTTTTTTGTTTGTTTGTTTGTTTACCTTTATTTTTATTTCCATAGGTTTTTGGGGAACAGGTTACATGAGTGAGTTCTTTAGTGGTGATTTGTGAGATTTTGGTGCAACCATCACCTGAGCAGTGTACACGGAACCAAATTTGTAGCCTTTTTTCTCTCTACCCCTTCTGACTCTTTCCTCCCACGTCCCCAAAGTCCATTGCATCACTCTTATGCCTTTAAGGGTGCAATGTTCTAACCGTATCCCAGTCCCTGGGTCCAGCCCTTGCTGAAGCTCAGCTTCACTTTGTGCTGCCATCAGATTCCATGAGCACCCCCTGTATGTAGCCGACAGAGCCTTCAGTTCTGCTAAAACTGGCCTCTTCTCATGGCTCACTTGATGTCTTCAAAATGTATCCACACATTCTTCGACACTCCTGCCTTCCAATGATGAAGGCTAATTTCTCTCCCTTTGAACATGGGCTAGACTTTAGTGACTCACTTCTAAGAACTACACTGGGGTGGAATTGACCATGTATGACTTCCAAGGTCAAATCATTAAAGGCCTTGCCACTCCACCTTGTTCCCTTGCACCTCACCTACTCTGGGGAAGTCCAGCAGCCATGTTTTGGGGACACTCAAGCAGCCCATGGGGAGGCAACCCAAGTTGAGAGGCAAGGAGACCCCGCACATCTACCAGCTGTATTTCCCAGCCATGGCGTGAGCCACCTTGGAAGTGGGTCCTGCAGCCCCATCACGCCTTTCGATGACTGTAGCCATAGCCAACATTGAGACTAAAACCTCATGAGATTCCAAGTAGCACCATCCAGCTAAGCTGCACTCAAATTCCTGGCCCACAGAAACTGCAACGATAATAATTGTTTGTTTTGGCTTTTTTTTTCTTTAGACAGTCTTGCCCTGTTACCCAGGATGGAGTGCAATGGTGAAATCTCAGCTTACTGCAACCTCTGCCTCCCAGGCTCAAGCAATTCTGCTGCTTCAGCTTCCCAAGTAGCTGGGATTACAGGCACCACCACACCTGGCTAATTTTTATATTTTTAGTAGAGACGGGGTTTCGCTATATTGGTCAGGCTGGTCTTGAACTCCCAACCTCAGGCGATCCACCTGTCTCAGCCTCCCAAAGTGCTGGGTTACAGGCATGAGCCACTGCACCCAGCCTGTTTATTTCTTTAAGCCACTAAGTTTTGGAACAGTTTGTTATGCAGCAGCCTTCAAGACCCCACATGGTCTGGGCACCCTTTCAGTCGTCATTTCTGGCCCCCCGCACTCTTTGTTCACTATGTTCTGACCATGTACCGTCCCCCTTACAGCCTCACACGGGCATCCTCATGACCTGAAATCCTCTTTTCCCAAACAGCACTTTTGCATCTTCTAGCTCTCAGCTTAAATGCCAATGCTTCAGAGAGGTCTTATCCGGCCACCCAATCTGAAGCCTGTCTTCCCACCGTAACCCCTCTATTCCCTCACAGCATCTTGTTCTTATTCTTCATAGAATTTACTATAACTTATACTTACATATTTCTTTGGTTGGGGGTTTTCTTGTTTATATCTGTCTTTCCATTCTAAGTCCAGAGTCAAGTATATAGAAGACCCTCAATAAACACTGTACATAAAGTAGTTTCCATTAGTTACTACCAGACTCCTAAATAATGGCCCAACAGCTAAACACTGGGCCAGGAATCCTAGATTGTAGTTCCTCACTTACAGTAAGCTGAATGCTCTTTTGAGAGTATTTCCAGCTCTTCAAGAAAATCTGTAGGACAGGTAGATGCTCAATTAATGAGGAGGGCACCTGAGCCCAGGTGATGAGGCTGCCAGAGGCCAACCAGTGAAAAGACTGTGGAACTGTCCCACCAGTGGCTAAGAATCACAAGCACCAGCTCTCCCAGGCCATTCCACCACTCTCTGTCCACCCACAGATTCCACATAATGTGTTTTTCAGCCTGTTTTAGAACGGAAGCATTTACCTCCATCCCAGAACATTATGAAGATCTCATTGTCACTGCATCTGGTGTAGAGCTCCCAATTTCCTTTCTGTGAGTGCTAGAGGCTCTGTACTCTCCTATTCTCCTCTTCTATGACTCAGAGGAGCTCATCCCCCTCCCTCCCATCCTGACTCTACCCTGCCCAGCTTCCACAGCTCCCTCATTCCTGAAGTCCCCGAGCTCTACTGCATTCTCAGACTGCCTGGCACCAACAGTGCTATCCCCACCTGGATCCTACCTCAAGTCTGTCATGTACCTCTTAGGAGAGCTTCAGCCTCAGGGACCCCCAATCCCTTGGGTCACCCACAGGAAAGGTGACATTTCCTCCAAACTACCAGGGCCTAAGCCTGCAAAGGACACAGATAAGCTCCAGGAGTAGCCAGTTCAAGGTCACAGTCATGGCTTATGTGGCTGAATAGATAGGTTAGCCACAGCTCTCTCTTTTTCTCTCTCTCCCTCTCCTTCCTAACTCCACTGGTCTTGTTCTGTGTCTGTTTCCCTCTGTGCACCCACCGCATTCTTTTCTCACTCTCAGCAGCTTCCTTTTTTACTTAAACAAAGCCCACCCTATGCTCCATTTTCTGCAGGCCCATACATCACAGTACCCACAGCTCACTGGGGTTTCTCTGTGTCTTTTACTTCTAATTCTCAAAACAACTTCTGAGAAGTTCAAGTCATCTTTTTAAGCCAACCAATGCCAGTCAGAGGGCACTGGCTCACCTCTGCATGGAGGCCCTTGGCCAGTGGCCTAGGGATTTAGGGGCTGGAAACAGGGTCCTCAGCAGAACTGGCATTAACTCCTCCAGAAGGGTGCAAGGTGAGAAGGCCATCTGATGAAATGCCACTCCTCTACTAAGACTTGCCTCTTTCTTAGGAGGTTAGGTGTGATCTGAGGGTAACCCAAACACCTAAATATCTACTCCATCAAATCTTAAAGTTCAAGAAATTGTCTTTAGAAAAGTCATGCTACTGGACAATATGTTGCATACAAGCACAGCTTGGGAGCCTTACAAAACAGTACATTAGAGACCATCTAGTCCAGGAAGAGCAAATCTGACTCATCTCACGCCAGCTCTGACTGCCTGCAGCCTTGTATTGTAAAGAATGTGCCCTATTCTCAAAAGAAGACATACAAGCGGCCAAGCAATGTGAAAAAATGCTCCGCATCACTAATCATTGGAGAAATGCAAATCAAAACCACAATGAGATACTATCTCACACCAGTCAGGATGGCTATTATTTAAAACTCAAAAAATAATATGCTGGCAAGTTTCAGAGAAAAGGGAATGCTTATATGCTGTTAGTGGGATTGCAAGTTAGTTCAGCCCCTGTTGTAGCAGTTTGGAGATTTCTCAAAGAACTAAGAATAGAATTACTATTCAACCCAGCAATCTCATTACTGGGTATGTACCCAAAGGAAAATAAATCATTACTAAAAAGACACCATCATTCGCATGTTCATCACAGCACTGTTCACAACTGCAAAGACATGGATTTAACCCAGGTGCCCATCAGCAGTGGATTGGATTAAAAAAATGTGTGGTACATACATACCATGAAATACTATGCAGCCACAAAAAAGAACAAAATCATGCTTTTTGCAGCAATGTGGATGCAGCTAGAAGCCATTATCCTAAGTGAATTAACATACAAAAAGAAAACCAAATACTGCATATTCTCATTTTAAGTGAGAGCTAAACACTGGGTACACATGGACATTACGATGGCAACAACAGACACTGGGGACTCCAAAAGTGGGGAGGGAAGGGGGGGAGGAGCATGGGTTAAAAAGTTACCTATTGGGTAATATGGTCACTATTTGGGTGATAGTCAATTGAAGCCCAGACCCCAACATCATGCAAGGCATCCATGTAATGAATCTGTACATGTACTTTCCAAGTCTAAAATTGAAAAAAAAAAAGAATGTGCCCTGATCATTTTGTGATGTTTGGGTGTGAGTTATTTGCTGGATATTTGCTTGAACAGGTTGAGTCATTCAGTACTGTTTTCTCAGGGGAACCATCTTTTCCCTACTCGATGTGGCGGAGTGGGGTGTCTGTTATGGTGTCCTGTACCTTCCATCCTCAGTGGTTGGCAAATGATCCAGGCTGAACCAATTACAGGACATCATCCCTCTGGCCTCAGTGATGGTACAGAGAGGATATGTGATCCCTGCAAGACTGGAGTGTTTTCTATAATAGATATGTCTTGTTAAGCTAGCAAGCTGAGTCTGCCAAATGCTCTCTTCCTCATGATGTTAGAAAGCCCGAGGCAGCCTGAAGACAAGGGAAGTCCTGCAGAACAGAGAGTTGGAGAAAGAAAGAGAGAGAGAAAGCCAAATCACTCTATAGTACAACTTTTATAATAAGTTTTCTCTACTGGGTCCAACTATGTCCAAAGAAGCCAATAAATTCCTTTTTTTTTTAACCTTAAACTGTTCAAGTGTTCTGTTACATGCAACTAACAGAATTCTAACTAGTAATTCCATTCATTGTACAGATGAGGGGACTGGGAGTCCAAGAGATTAACTGATTTGCCTATGACCAATCACTCAGCTAGTAAGTTATACGGCCAATTGGAAAGGAAGCTCTAAAAGAATGTGACATGGATCATCTATTCTTGCTGGATCAGAGAAAAGGGTATTTGGATGCCGATTCTGTCATTAATTCTCTCTTCCAGTTCTATGTCATCTGAAAATTTGATAAGCATACCATGAATGTCAAAGCCACTATTAATATTCTTGGACAAAACAAAACTAAATCCCAAGCATCAAAATCTTCCCCCAGGGCTGGGGGTGGTGGCTCACACTATAATCCCAGCACTTTGAAAGGCTAAGGCAGGAGGACGGCTTGAGGCCAGGAGTTCAGGACCAGCCTAAGCAGCATAGTAAGATCCCCATCTCTTAGAAAGAAATAGCCAGGCGCAGGGGTGCTCACTTGTAGTTCTAGCTGCTTGGGAGGTGGGAGGATCGCTTGAGCCCAGGAGTTGGAGGCTGCAGTGAGCTATGACCACACTACTGCACTCCAGCTTGGATGACAGAGCAAGACCCCAACTTAAAAGATGAAAGAGAGAGAGAGAGAGGGAGGGAGGGAGGGAAAGAAATCTTCTTCCAGAATGACACTGACCCATTAACCAATATTCATTTGCTACCACTGATCTGTTGCTTACTAACACCCCTCACTGTACTATTATACAGTCTACACCCTTGCCAAAGTGTGGCCTGTGAACAGGCATAATTGGCAGCACCTGGATGTTTGTTAAAATATACTCACAGGCCCCATCCCAAACCTACAGAATAAGAATCTGTATTTTAACAAGATGCCCAGGGGATTCACTACACAGTAAAGTTCAGATGCACTGGTTTTCTTGGTTTTCATTCCTCTCTGTGTCTCTATGCCTTCTAAAATGCAATGAACTTACACATACATCCCCCTTATTTAACTGTCAGGCAACCTTGTTGAAATCACCAACGTAGTCAGTTCGATGCATCTTTTCCTGCTGAACCTGTGCAAGTTCATATTGATCACTACTGATAAGCCATAATTTTAATAAAAGGAAATATTGGCTGGGCTTAATGTCATGTTGCTAGAAGTACAGATTAGAGGACCTTCTTTTGACTTTTTGAAAATTGAGATTTTTTTTTTGGAGATTTGCCCATCTCAACTGTTTCCAAAATCACCCCTAATATTCCTCCAACACATTCCTCACAATTCCTTAAAGACAATCAAAGGAGTTCAGTGATTTCATTTGGAAGTGTTTTCAATACTCTGGAATTCTTCCAGGTCAGATCACTCCAGCTGATTTAGAGCATCTAGGTTAGTGGATTGCAACCCTGGCCGCACATTAGAATCACCTGAGACAAATTTAAAACCACCAGGGCCTGGACCTGTCAACAGGACAATTAAATCAACATCTCTGGGTGAAGCCCCAGCAGGGTATTCATTTTTTAAGCACCCCAGTTAATTCTAATGTCCACCAAAGTTAGAAGCCATTCACAGAGGGTTTGTGTGTATGGTTTTAAAAAAATCTAGTATCTGGAGCCCACAGACTTAGAATCTCTGTGGCGGAGGCTGAAGCCTTGATAAAGTTCCCAGATGACACTCAGGTGCAGCAGGATGAAAAACCACTAATCTA
The DNA here is from genome assembly GCA_963573385.1 of Cacajao melanocephalus. NCBI lineage: Eukaryota > Metazoa > Chordata > Mammalia > Primates > Pitheciidae > Cacajao > Cacajao melanocephalus. The sequence goes on along the minus strand of CAUYLG010025067.1, from coordinate 63,467 downwards.
GGTGTGCTCAATGCACCTTTCCTATTTGAGCTCCAGTTCTCTCCTGCCCCAACTTTCCTTTCCTGTCTGGAGGGAGTTCTCCTTGACAAAGAAGTTCAAAACAAGAAAAAAAAAGTTAAAAATTTTAAAAAATTGAAAAAGAAAGTAAATTGGGAGGCCAGGGCAGGTTAGGAGTTTGAGGTCAGGAGTTTGACAGCAGCCTGGGCAACATGGTGAAACCTCGTCTCTGCTAAAAATACAAAAATTGGCTGGGGGTGATGGCATGTGCTTGTAAATCCCAGCTACTCAGGAGGCTGAGGCAGGAGAATCACTTGAATGCAGGAGGTGGAGGTTGCAGTAAGCAAAGATTGTACCACTGCACTCCAACCTGGGCAACAGAGCGAAACTCCATCCCAAAAAAAAAAGTGGCTGGGCATGGTGGCTAACGCCTGTAATCCCAGCACCTTCGGAGGCCAAGGCGGGTAGATCACCTGAGGTCAGGAGTTCAAGACCAGCTTGACCAACAAGGTGACGCCCTGTCTCTACTAAAAATACAAAAATTAGCTGGGTGTGGTGGCAGGCGCCGGTAGTCCCAGCTACCTGGGAGGCCGAGACAGGAGAATTGCTTAAACCCGGGAGGTGGAGGTTGCAATGAGCTGAGATCATGCTACTGTACTTCAGCCTGGGTGACCAAGCAAGACTCCGTCTCAAAAAAACAAAAACAAAAACAAGTTCCTGATGCCTTTCAGAGAAACTAGTTACATAGTTTCATTTTGTCATTTTTCTCTTTCCCTCCCCCTCAGGATACTTTGAAGTCTTCCAGATTTGACCAGTTTGTCCCTAGAAACACACTTTCCGTTCCTCATGCAACCTACCCTGTCCCTAGTTTTGGAGTCCAAAACTCAAACACCATAAACACCATTCTCAGATATTTGTAGTCAGTGGAGTCAGGAATTTATACAGTCCACCACTTTAATGCAATATTCCTACCAGATTAATTTCAAAAACCTGAAGGGGAGGTATGACTGATCCCATTTTGCAGATGGAGAAACTGAAACTCAGGAAAATTAAGTGAGTTCCTTAAATCCATACAGCCAGGAAGTGACAGAACTAGGATTTAAATCCAGGTCTCTTTGCTCTAAAGATCATACCCTTTTTTTGCTTCTGGTATCCTGAAAATAAATAAATAAATAAATAAAATCATATCCTTTCACTATAACATGGTGCCTCCTGCATTGTTTTTAAAAATTTGTTCCTAAGGATTTTTTTAAAAACCAAAATTTTAGGTGCACAAAGTGTTGCTGCAGATATAGGGGAATTTGTATTCTTGTTACAGACAAGATTGGTCATAGGACATCTGTCCCAGATTCCCAGATAAGTTGTATTGAGCATAACCTTGAAGCAGGCAGTCTAGCCCTGTCTAAATGTCACAACTGTAAGATCAGACCCTGACTTTCACAAATGCTTGCATGAGCTTGAGCTATGGGAATACAATGCTTATTCAACATGTTCTCCTGCTTGTTAAACAATATTTTAAAATACTGAAATTCCTTGCAACTCTCTCCTTAAAAGGAAAAATCTAAATAAATCCACGCTACTTACCTGTTAACCAAAGCACCATCTTTTCTTCTGAGAAATAAGTAGAAGATGGCTAATTAGTCTCAATTGCCAGTGATGATAAAGCGTAAAATGGACTTGGGTTATATTTCAGAAATTTAGATTAGATATAGGCAAGTTATTTGTCATGTTAAATATGGGGACAGGGAAAGTTTCCTCTCCATCGCTAAGAGTCTTTATCAGTAGAGTCAGGGCTTTCGAATAGAGGAGGAATAACATTCTGGGATTCTGAGATAGACCCAATTACAATTACTTAGGGGCCACAATAAGATGCTCTACCAAGAATGGGAAGTGAAGGAAATGTCAACTTTTCAAAGGTTAAAATGCAAGAGAAATACATTCTGGATTAGAGTAGGTAGGGTCAAAGTCACCTAAAGACAGGATGCCTCCCAGGCTAGCAACTCTCCTTTACAATCTGTTTTAATGTCATTTCTGCTCTTCTTCCTTCCTGCTGCCAGAAATGTGTTGAGATGGCTGGAGCTCTCCCAGCTGTCTTGGATCATGAGATGACCTTGAGAAGAGAAGCCACTTTGCTGAAGACAGCAAATTAAAAGTATAGCAGGATGAGATTTTGTTGACACAGAAAAACTGCTCTAACACCACACCTAGAAGGTCTACTTCCAGATGAGAAATTGTTCTCAATGTAAGCCAGATATTATGCATTCTTCTGTTATAAGTGGCCTAACCTCATCCAAACAAATGCAACTCTAGTTCACCAACTGTGTAAATTCCTCAGACATATAACCATCGGGGCACTCCTAGCCCAGGGCCCCCTTGAAAGCAAAGAGAAGAGATCAATGGAAGGAAAAGTAAAAAAAAAATAAATAAATAAAATAAAAAACAGTTTAGGAATACAATACAGCTATCAAATTAGCTCAATAACTGAGGGTATATTGTTATGGAACTGAAAATATTCCTCTAGCCAGTCCGAAGATGGTAAGATGGCCTTTTGCCAGACCAGAAAAAAATAATTTTAACTCTTAATTGGGTTTTGGTCCAAGTCACTGGAGGAAGCATAAGGGCAGCTAGGAGTAATAATAAAGGTGGAAGCTGGATGGAGGGAAGGGTGGAGGGCAGCCTAAAGGCTTCACCTGCACACAGGCTAACAGTCTCCTGTGCAGGTATAAAGACACAGGAGTCCATGCAGCATGTCACCCAGACCCCAAAGCTGTACTAGTGAGGCCACTCTGATATCACCCCGAACTAACCTCATGGCAAGGATAGCACATGTAAGAATCTCTAGTTACTTGGCCCTTTTATTAATTTCAGCTGATCTATCAATTTGTTCCAACCTGCACTGAATGGAGGCTGGTCCAATTACTCTCCTCCTGGCTGTGGGGCCTGCTTAATTATATCTGGCATCTAGTTTATCGCCTTAGAGCCTTCTTCATGAAAGATGTCACTGACCCCCTGGAAAAGGAAGTACTTTATAACACATCATTTTCTGGAGAGGATTTCACTTGCCAAATGGGAAAATACAGCTTGTCAGGCAGCTGGGCAAGGCATTCTTCATGCTCTGAGCATTTTCTTTCAGCTGTTCAGTAGGCTGTGGCTACCCGCACACCAGGCTGCATAAGCCACACAGCACTGCTAGCAACACTTCATGGTTAGGCTTCTTTCAGCTCTTCAGAGGTGCCACATTGCTTTAGAACAAGCAATGAACTGCTGATCTGTGTTCAAACGCTGACTCCTCCAGCTATGACATGACCTGGGGTGATACCTCCCGGCAAGTCAGCTAACTTCTGAGGGCTTCAGTCCATTTATTTGTAAAATAATGGGTTTAAGTATCCTTTTTAAAAGCTTTCAGCTTTAACATACTAGAATTTTGTGAGTTATCTTATTTGGAAAAGAAAAATGAAACCTCATCTATATTTTTGTTGCACGTGACCAATTATTTTTTCCAGCTTTATTGAGGTATAATTGACTAATAAGCTTATATATATTTAAGGTATAACACATGATGATCTGCTTTACATATATAGTGAAACGATTACCACAGTCAAGTTACTTAACACATCTGTCACCTCACATAGTGTGTGTGTGTGTGTGTGTGTGTGTATGTGGTGAGAAGTCAAAACCTACTCTCAGCAAATTTCAAGTATACAATTCAATACTATTGACTCTAGCAATTATTTATATTACTCAGCCCACATTCTTTGCCAAAAGTACAAATACATATTCACAGAAAGATGAAAATGTAAATATTCCATAATCTCACCACTGTTAATGTTTTGTGTATATCCTTCCAGACTTTTATCTAAGCATAAACATGCTCAAAATCTTTTTACAAAAAAATCACATGCTATCAACTGTTCTGTTGTTTTTCACTGAACACAATAATATTCAAAACGTCTTTCTGGCCAGGTGCGGTGGTTCACACCTGTAATCCTAGCACTTTGGGAGGCCGAGGTGGGAAGAGCACTTGAACTCAGGAGTTCGAGACCAGCCCGGGCAACATAGTGAGACCTTGTCTCTATAAAAAATAATAATGAATTTAAAAAATATATTTTATGTAATATATGTGACATATACACGTTTAATGATCATAGCATTTTATTGTAAAAATATACCAAAAGTTAAACAAAACTCCTATGCCTTTTGATATTATTCTGTCATAAATATTATTTTGCTATTTTTCTATGTTTTTTATATATATACACACACACACACATGTTTAATGATTATAGCATTCTATTGTAAAAATATACCAAAATTTAACAAAACTCCTAGACTTTTTGCTAATATAAATACCGCTGACCGCTGTATTAAACATTCATGTATATATGCCTTGTCTAATTTCTTTGTTTCCTTATGAAAAATTCCTAGAAGTAAACAGTATAATTCCTGGATTTAATAGTATCCTCTTTTTTTTTTTTTTCAATAAGACAAGGTCTCACTTTTGTTGCCAAGGCTGGAGTGCGGTGGTGTGATCGTGGCTTACTGCAGCCTCAACCGCCCGGGCTCAAGTGATCCTCCGAACTCAGCCTCCAGAGTAGCTGGGACCACAGGCATGCACCACCACGCGTAGCTACTTTTTTGTATTTTTAGTAGAGATGGGTTTTGCCATGTTACCCAGGCTGGTCTTGAACTCCTGGGCTCAAGCAATCCGCCTGCCTCAGCTTTCCAAAGTGCTGGGATTATAGTCATAAGCCACTGCACCCGGCCAACAGTATCTTCTTTTTAAAGACTTTATAAATATTACAAATTGTCCTCCAGTGAAGTATATTAATTTATATTCCCCCAGTAGTGTGTAAAAATGCATTTCCCCATCCTCTCACTCATTCCTTTTACTTTTTATCTTTCTGATACATACAGCCTATTACTTTTAATTTTGCATTCTATCATAACCAGTAACTGACTCCAGAGAACAGAGGAAAGAGACACAGAACTTGCACCCCTAAAGATGTGGGGAGAGCTGACAAAGCCCTCCAGGTGACTATCTGAACGTTGGCTGCAGTAGATAGTTAGGGCACTGGGAGAGCCAGAGCAGCCCACGAGCTGTTATGTAGAAAAAGTGACTAGAAGACAATGTCCAGCTGCACTACTGGCACCCACTACGTATTTGTGCTTTTGGTTATTTGATAAATATTTATTGAGTATTTACTATGTGCCAGGAACTGTGTTCTCGAAAATAAATAAATGCACTATGGTAAATTGTTACTTATTTACCCATTTGCATTTTGTTTCTGCAAAAGGATTCTATTTTTGGTGTTCAACATTCAGAAGACTATTTCGTTTGAAATATTTAAGAGGCGTCGGATCCTCAGATCCTCAGAATAGGATCTGAGTAGATGAAATGGAATACTTCGCCAAATGATATGTTGTTTCCATTGAACCGTGAGATTAGACAGGACCTGGAGATGACACGTAGAATTGTGAAAATGCTCTAAACGGTTTCTTTGGGACCTGGGGAATTGATACAGCCCTAGTCCCAGCCAACTCACCACGTGGGATATGTTTTCACAAAAGGCAAAGCTATCAAGAGTTTGTACTGAGTAGTGGCGGTGGCAGTATTAGCAGTGGTACTAAAACATCTAACAGTTTTTATAGTAATGTAAGTTAAAATATTTTAGTGCAAGAATCTCCAAACTATTGATATTAAAAAATGGAAACTTCTGACTATGACGCTGTGGCAGCTGTTCAGTAATTCACTACAGCTGACTCAGAGAGGATTTCAAAATTAGTAGAGTTCAGCCCCTCTTCCTTACCTGCTCCCAAATAGCGACGTCTGATACAATAAAAAACCAATAGTTCAGTCATGTGCGTTATCTCAAAGGTGTGAGGCAGTATAATAAATAAGGCCCTCCTTTATTGCCTGCTTAGATTTGTGAGGCAGTTTTCACATTTCACCCTGGGCATACTACTTGCCCAGCCAGTTTTCCTTTCTGTGAGCTTTGTTTCAGTGGACCAGAGGCTAAATGCCACAGCTTGTAGCTTCCAGCACAGGGTTGGGGGGTGTCTCTAGCAATCTTCCAAATAAATAATAGCCATTCGGGAACACAGACCTTTGTTTCAGCAGCTCAGGAGAATTCATTTTCCGTAGAGAAAACTCATTTGCTCGTGGCAGTGATTCAAGCCGCCAGCTTCACAGAGAGTATTGCTGGAGCCAAATTCTTTCTCAGTTATGGAGGTCAGAGGTGAGGCAACTGTGCTTACAGGGCAAAGCTCTTTTATGGATTCCTTTGGCTTTCTGCCTTCTTCTTTACAGCTGATTAACACCCAATGGCCATTTCTTTAAAAAAGAAAAATTCAATTCCTTGATTTAATTAACTTTCTTAACACAGTATTTACCGTAGCCTGCCAGAATTCAGACAATGATTTGAGACTTCTTAATACTTGATTTCAGTTTGTGGTAAATCATTGCTTGCAGCTCACTAAATTCCAAATATCATCTCAAGGCTGTGTGGTCAAAATCAGGTCTGGATTCAACCCTTAGCTGGCACACGTGAGGACGCCTGAGTGCTGAGTCCATCCAAGGTGATTTTGAACAGCCTGAAACTTTTTGCCCTTAGTTTGAGATTTTGACCCCACTTCATGGTCAAAGCCCTAAAATCAGTCTTCCGTCCCTCTCCCAATCCCAGACTCGCTGACAGCATGGGTTTTGTTATTGTTCATTCTAACAAAATGTGGGGTACTTTCTTCTGCCTCATTTTTTGAACAATCAATAAACAAGTTTTTATTGAAAATCCAGAGAGCATGGTTTACCACCTACATTTACTTAGTGGCTGTGGATTTAGACAATCGTATGGATTTTTATTCTTTAATTACAGCTCGTCAGTACTTCATGGTGTAAGCAATACAGTATAAAGGTTAAGAGGGTGACTGTTAAGTCAGTCGCCTGTCTTCAAGCCCAGCACTGACATTTAGCAGCTATGTGATTTTGGGCAAATTAATTCATACCTCTGTGCCTCAGATCCCTCATATGTAAAACGAGGATAGTAACAGCGTCTACCTTGGTGTTAAGTAGTACATAAGTTAACAAATGGAAAGTAGTTAGAATGGTGCCCGGGCCATAGTAAGCCCTCATCATGAGCATGTATTAGAGGATGTCACTACTGAGAGATCATAATTTCATCAAGGTGTGAGGCTGTAAATTATCTACAACTAATTGTCATGTCAACTACCATTCATCTATTAACCACTTTGTGGGTAATGGTGGGTGATGGAGCCACAAGGGGTGACTCCTACATAAACTCTACACTCTGGTTGCTTGGGGATTTTGCACATACATCACAATCATGTGATGAGTTGCTGCATGCAGAGTCACCCCATTGCAGCAGCCTAGCTGTGACTGAGTCAGGGCCTCGTATATCACCAGATAATACGAAGCATCACAGTACTCTGACATCCAACTCATTATTTCCTTTAAGCCTTTCTAAATCACCTCACTGTTGTCTGTAGTCTGTGCTTCTGGAAAAAGCTCAGGACACAAGAAAGAAAACAATTCAGTCTCCTTTAAAGAGAACCCTGAGGAAGGTGTTACTCTATACCAGTGATCATAAGGTGCACATTTTTTTCACGTTTTTCCTCCTCTGAAATTGGATGCAGCAAGATAGCATTGCCATTGCCTACGTGTGCACAAACATGCTTATAGCTGCCCATCTGTCCCCACAGTTAAGTGATGTGCATTGTTTGTAGCACAGGATTTGAGATTAATCGATGTTGAAATGTCTTTCAGATTGAGATTGAAACGAAAAGTTATTGAATGTACAGAAAGGCACAGGAACAGAGCAGTGCAATATATGAGTTAAGAAATAATGCCTAGTCAGCCTAAAAGAGGACTTTCATTAAACATAAAACAAAATTCTAAGTGCTAAGAATACTGCGTCATAGTTTAGTTGACAGCATTTTCTTGTTTCCTCATGGTACATGATTCATTTTACAATTAAAAGCCTTTTAGATTTGATGAAATATGATACATTTTAGAGTGCTAGCAACAATCTGGAGAACCTAAAATAGCTACCTTGAAATTTTCCCCAACATTCCAAGCTTTCAGCTTGTTCCACCAGCACTAATAATATTTCATTTTAAAACTTGGCTGGGTGCACCAGCACTAATAATACTTAATTAATTTTAAAATTTGTCCGGGTACAGTGGCTCACACTTGTAATACCAGCACTTCGGGAGGCTGAGCTGGGTGGATCACCTGAGATCAGGAGTTCGAGATCAGCCTGGCCAACATGGTGAAACCCTATCTCTACTAAAAATACAAAAATTAACTGGGTATGATGGTGTGTGCCTATAATCCCAGCTACTCAGGAAGCTGAGACAGGAGAATCGCTTGAACCCATGAGATGAAGGTTGCAGTGAGCCAATATCGGGCCATTGCACTCCAGCCTGGGTGACAAGAGCAAAACTCCATCTCAAAAAAAAAACTTTTTTTTTTTAATAAACTAAAACTTATCTCATTGTTTAAACCTAAACACATTTCCTTTAGAAAAAAAAGTATATTATTCTTGTTAATGTAAAATGAAGGTTTTGATGAGCTAGTTGAATTATTTAAATATAAATTAAAATAAATCTGTTGCCATTAAGATGAACAAAAACGTTTGACCATTTACCACATAAAATTGTCTTACAGTAGAATACAGACATGCACTGAATCCCTTGGGGAAATGCCACCTTTTGATGACATTCCACCTCCTCAGATTTATCTTTCCCTCCCAGCCACTGAGGCAGATCCCAATCTGACATTTCCAGACTGGATTTGCATTTGCTTCAAGAAATTTCCACTGAAAAACCCTGCACAAACTGAATTCACAGACAACTGCTGCCAACTTAGCGTTCTACTCCTCCATACCCATAATTCCCAACTGTTTTTTGTTACAAAGGGATAGAAAGTTTGGTGTCCTACTTTGGCTGTGATGACTGACTCTGCCATGAATTCTTACCAACATTTTGACACAATAATTTTGAAACTTTGGGAGAAGGGTCTGATTCTAGCCTAGAGAAATCATTTTTAAGGTTCGTACTTGTCCTTCAATTCAATTTGTAAACCCCGTCCTATGTCTTCTTTGACTCAATAGAGCATCACTTTCACATATGGGCCGGATTCTTGCATCTTGAAGGTGAGGAAATCCTGTTCATCAGCAAGTGACACTTTCCCCACTTGCACTTCCCACTCATCCTATGGCTGTTGTCAAGGTCCTATCGCAAAGAGCAGCTCATTAACTTTAATTATTTTTGAAATTCATTGGTTCAAAGTGAAGCTAGCAGGTGCCAGAGGTTCATCATTACAGATATTAATTAACAAATGAGTGGAAGCTCTTATTAGCTGATACTTTTTTTTTTTTTTGAGACAGGGTCTCATTCTGTCACCCAGGCTAGAGTACAGTGGTATAATCTCAGCTCACTGAAGCCTCGACCTCCCAGGCTCAAGCAATCCACCTCAGTCTCTCGAGTATCTGGAAGTACAGCTGTGTGACACCACACTCAGCTATTTTTTAAAAAAATTTTGTAGAGACAAAGTCTCACTTTTCCCCAAGCTGGTCTTGAACTCCCAAAGTGCTGGGATTACAGGTGTGAGCCACTGCTCCTGGCTGAGCTGATACTTTTTGCTATCTTTTTGTTCTACCATTAAACCAGTTCAGAGTGGGTCTGAGACCCTTCAAACTGGAAGCAGAGAAAAGGTAAGAGCTAAGTGCCCGAGACACAAGAAATCCAAGTTTCAGGTCCCAGACAAGAGCAAAGCATTTCCCTAACTCCTGTTCCATCATTTTCCCAACTAAATCGCTATTGCATCTGGATTTAGAAAACCCACAGATTAGTTGGTTTCCAAATCACCTCCAGCTGATGTTTATGTTTAGTTAATTCCAGATAGAAGGTGACACTTAAAAGCTTTGCTGGAATCCTTCTGCATGGCAACCTGTTAAAATTATATTCAATGGCTTGTGGAAGTCCTGGCTCTGTGAAGATATGGCATTTTGCTAATGTTCTTTAAACATCAAACCAGTTATGATCTGTTGTAGATTTCATTACTAAATCCATGCTTGTTCCAATTTCTCTTTTTGAAAGTAACTTCCTGATGTGGAAAAGTAGTATCTTCCAACACCGCTAGAGGCAGTATTAATTAGTATAATCCTCCTTTTTAAATTTCTTCTGCTTTTTTTTTTGATATGATCTTTCTTGAAAGCAAGATCGCTGTAAGTTTCAGATGCCGTAAACACACGTATCATTTGATCAAAATTTCCACAAGTATTTTTGTCCAAGAAAATAAGAAATGCAGGCAAACATTTATCAACAAAGATATTCATTCCAGCATTAATTATAGTACTGAAACATTAGCAAAACCTAAACATCCCAAATAGGCCAATTTGTCAAATAAATTCCAGTACATCCATCTGAATATAATATAGCCAGTTGGAAGTAATATCATATAATATTTGACACAGGAACACATTTAGTCTATGCTATGAAGTCAAATAACCGTATTGGAAAACTATATATAATGTTATTCTAATTTTATGTTGTTGTTTTTTTTAGAGACAGGGGTCTTGCTATACTGCCCAGGCTGGCTTCAAACTCATGGGCTCAAGTAATCCTCCTGCCTCAGCCTTCCTAATAGCCAAGAATATAGATAGGTATGCCACACGGTGCCCAGCCTAATTTTTGATGTTTGTATACCTTTATAACAGTTATGGGTGGTAGAGTTACAGTAAATTTTATTTTTATTTATTTATGTTTCTGTATTTTCCAAATTTTCTGCATTGAACAACCCCTCTTTTAACTACCCCTTTTAAATCTTTTAAAGGGACATAACATGATTTTTAAAAGAAAAGAAAGTGGGCTGGGCACAGTGGCTTACACCTGTAATCCCAGCTCTTTAGGAAGCCGAGGAGGGCAGATCACTTGGGCTGAGAAATTCGAGACTGCCTGGACAACATGGTGAAGAGACTGAGTCTCTACAAAAAATACAAAAATTGGCTGGTAGCATGCACCTGTAGTCCCAGCTACTCAGGAGGGTGAGGTGGGAGGATCACCTGGGCCTGGGGAGGTCAAGGCTGCAGTGAGCCACGATTATGCTACTGCACTCCAGCCTGGGTGACAGAGTGAGACCCTTTCCCAAAACAACAACAACAACAAAAGGGTGGGAAGTTGAAAAGTTCCTCTTTAAAGTTTCCTTTCTTATTAAAGAATAAATCATAAGTGTGCTAATAACTCTTTGTTAAATCCTATTCTATGTAGCCATCAGACATGCCATGCTTACAGGCACATAGTGCATTCTATGTCCTTGTACTTTAACCAAGATATCTGTGCTGGACATGCTCACAGGCATGTCCCAGCTCGCCACTGCTTTTACCTGTTTAGAAAAGTTTTCAGTTGTTAGCCAATCAGGTTTTAGTTTAGATTGTGAGGTCTGGCTCCAACCAATGAAGATCAAACACAGCAGTAAGGACAACCCCAAATGCATAAGGAATAAATATGTTTGCTTTTCCTTTGTTCATTGTACTCTCATGGCAAGATGGCTAGCGAGGATACCCTTCCTGCAATGTAGGAAGTAAAACAGTAAAAATTGCTTTGCTGAGAGATTCGTTGTCTCAGTGCTAATTTTTCTTTGTTGCTCCGAGCATCTGTTTCCAACACCAAGCAAGCTAACTACTTGATGTATAGCACAATGGTATGCCTTAAGTCATACAGAGTATATAAAAATCAAGTCTCTAAATTCAAAGCTTACAAAAATTAAAAATTTATAAAAATGAAGCTCTTATTCTTTCTAAAAGTCCAGGAAGGAAGGAGATTATGATTTGTTGAGGGCCTGCTATGAGCTAAGCACTGGGCTAGGACCTTTTGTATATATCATGCCACTTATCATCACAACAGTGCTATAAGGTGGCTACTATTAACCTTATCCTATGGATGAAGACACAAGGTAAGAGAACTTTAAGTAGTTTAACTTATCTCAGTTCAAACAACTATTAAATGAGAAAGTCAGAATTCAGAGTCAAGTTTCATTCATTTGTACATTCATTCATTTTTTCATATATTTATACGCACCTAGTTTTGAGAAGAAATAAATGCTTCTGGCAACTGAAAACAGAGTCTAATATAACAAACATAGACAATAATACAGAAAATATCCATAAATTCACCTTCCAGCTTAAGAAATAAATATTTCAGATACAGATGATGCCCCTGTGTACTGATTCCCAATTCCATTCCCTCTCTTCCAACCAGCAGTAACCAGTATCTTAAACGTGGAGTTTATTATTCCCATGGAAGTTTTTATTCCTTTGCTACCTGTTTGTATCCATAAACTATATTCAATCAACCCCTGTCCAATCAGGAAAATGGAAACCACTCTATGCATTTCACACAACGGAGATTTAATACTGAGAATTGGTTATAAAGGTATAGAAAGGAAGGGTTGAAGAAGCAAATAGAATAAGGGGTTATGTTCAATTTCATCCATTTACCCTCCAGATCAATTCTCTACCTTTTTTTGTGCTTAAAAAAGTGAGTGATGTAGACTGCCTCACTGGACTCCCTTCATCTCTGGTTTCTGGTTGGCTTTGGCCAATGCGAAGCAGTGGTAAAATGTGAAGAGGAAGAGGAGAAGGAGAACAGAGTACCTGTTCACTTGGCTTCTTCCCTGTTGGGTTGCTACAGGTTGACACTGCTACTGCCAAAAGAGCCACTGATACTACTGAAATGCCCCTCTTCAGTCACCTACTATTGCTGCTGCTGCCAGCATTGCTAGGAGCACTGCCAGGAACAGAAAGAAAAATGGCATCTCCCTTCTGTTTTCTAATCTCCTGCTACTGCCTTGCATGGCAAAGCCTAACCAGAATCCAACTAGCAAGGAAGCCTGCAACAGGTGTGTAGCTCACAGGTTTCTAGCCTCTTGCAATACAGAAGAGTGCACAGCACATAACCAGCCCAAGTGTCTAGTCCTGTTTGCTTTTTTTTTTTTTTTTTTTGAGACAGGGACTCATTCTGCTCCCCAGGCTGGAGTGCAGTGATGTAATCATGGCTCACTGCAGCCTAGACCTCCTGGACTCAAGCAATCCTCCCATCTCAGTCTCGTGAGAGAAGCTGAGACTACAGGTGTATGTTACAATGCCTGGCTAATTTTTTAAAATTGTTTTTTGTAGAGATGGGGGTCTCACAATGTTGCCCAGGCTTGTCTCAAGATCCTGGCCTCAAGCAGTCCCCCTGCCTCAGCCTCCCAAAGTGCTGGGATTACAGGTGTGAGCCAACTCACCTGCTGCTTGCTTTATTTTATTTTATTTTTGAGACGGAATCTCATCTTTGTTGCCCAGGCTGGGGTGCAGTGGCACAATCTCAGCTCACTGCAACCTCTGCCTCCCAGGTTCAAGAGATTCTCCTGCCTCAGCCTCCCGAGTAGCTGGGATTACAGGTGCAGCCACCATGCCCTGCTGATTTTTATATTTTGTATTTTTAGTAGAGATGTGGTTTCACCATGTTGACCAAGCTGGTCTCAAACTCCTGATCTCAGGTGATCCTCTCACCTTGGCCTCTCAAAGTTCCGGGATTACAAGCATGAGCCACCACACCCAGCCAGGAAAAATAAACATGGTTACTAGCTTCAAGGAGGACCCTTTGAGATTGGTATTGTTTGAAACAAAAATATCTCATTTATCCATTACTAATAATGTTTTTTCTTTTCAATTCAATCTATTACTCTTAACAATATACCTTACATAAATTACCTATAGAACTCACTTATATTTCCTGCCCCATTCCTAGCCTTGACCACAAAAAGGATTTTTTTCTGAATAACAAAATAATTTCAGATTTCAAATAAGGTAATGACAATCTTATGGAAGGTCTCAGCTCAACTATTGCTAGAAACCTTTTTTCCTGGAATGAAATACTACGGTCACCTGACCAGAATTTTTGTTAAAATAGCACTTAAGAATTGTTAGTGTACAGAGAAATCTTCAGGATGAAAAAAAAATTGTTAGGGCATTGCCTCCATAAATATTTGACCTAAAATTTGGATAACTTGCTATTAAATTATTGGCTCTTTGTTAAACAGTTATACCACCACTAGGTGTCATTGTCTAAGAAAAATAGATCAGTATTCATTACCATTCAATTATCTTTGTCTTTAAAAACAAAACGCTGGAGCTGGTTGTTCAATTTCCATGTAGTTGTGCAGTTTTGAATGAGTTTCTTAATTTTGAGCTCTACTTTAATTGCACTGTGGTCTGAGAGACTGTTATGATTTCAGTTCTTTTGCATTTGCTGAGGAGTGTTTTACTTCCAATTATGTGATCAATTTTAGAGTAAGCGCCATGTGGTGCCAAAGTGGGCAAAGGACATGAACAGACACTTCTCAAAAGAAGACATTTATGTGGCCAACGAACAGATGAAAAAAAGCTCAACATCACTGATCATTAGAGAAATGCAAATCAAAACCACAGTGAGATACCATAACACACCAGTCAGAATGGTGATTATTAAAAAGTCAAGAAACAACAGGTGCTGGTGAGGCTACGGAAGATAGGAATGCTTTTACACCATTGGAGGGAATATAAATTAGTTCAACCATTGTGGAAGACAGTGTGGTAATTTCTCAAAGACCTAGAACCAGAAATACTATTTGACCCAGCAATCCCATTACTGGTTATATATCCAAAGGAATAGAAATCATTCTATTATAAAGATATGTACACGAGTGCATGTTCATTGCAGCACTATTCACAATCATAGACATGGAATCAGTCTAAATACCCATCAATGATAGACTGGATAAAGAAAATGCGGTACGTATACACCATAGAACTACTATGTTGTCATAAAAAGGAGCAAGATCATGTCCTTTGCAGGAACGTGGACGGAGCTGGAAGCCATTATCCTCAGCATCCTGCACACGTACCCTGGAACTTGTAATTTTCAAAAGTAAAAAAACAAACAAACAAACAAACAAAAAAAAACCTCTGTAAAGAAAATGGTCACACAAACTGAAAAAAAAAAAACTATGTTTATATTTATTATTATATTTATTAATAGAACAAGATTTTTGAAGCCAGGCACAGTGGCCGACACCTGTAATCCCAGCACTTTGGAAGGCTGAAGCAGGTGGATCACTTGAGGACGGAAGTCGAGACCAGCCTAGCCAACAGGGTGAAACCCCATCTCTATAAAAAATACAAATATTGGCAGGGCATGGTGGTGCGTGGCTGTAGTCCCAGCTAACTGAGAGGCTGAGGTAGAAGGATCACCTGAGCCCAGGGTTGAGGCTGCAGTGGGCTGTGATCTCTCCACTGCACTGTGTCCAGCCTGGGTGACACAGTGAAAGCCGGTGTCGAAAAAAAATTTTTTTTTTAGATATGACCCATGAATGACAATTGCATCCCTCACTGATCCCTATTGTTACCATTGTGTGTCTAGTTTATTTTTCTGCAAATTGGGGTAGTCCTAACTCTAGAAATTTTGAAACAGTTTAAACTCTTTCCAGCAGTAGTCCACATATTTTTGCTAACACTGGTTTATCATTCAAATAGTAAGAAAAAAATGGTAGTATCTATTTTTTAAATTTTATTGTAATATATATGAAATATACATATAATTTTTATTATATATGTAAATTTACCACTGAAATAGTTTTATTCATACAATTTTGTGGGACTAATTACATTCCCAATGTTGTGCAACCCTATCACTATTTCCAAAGCTTTTATCTCCCTGACAGGAACTCTGTACTCATTAAGCAATAATTCTCCATTCTCCCCTCTCCCAAACCTCTCATTAACTGTGTCTCTACGAATTTGTTTAGTCTAGATTGTTCATTAGTGAAATCACACAATATTTGTTTTTGCGTGTCTGGTTTATTTCACTTAGCATAATGTTTTCAAGGGTCATCCGTATCTATCCATTCATCTGTTATGGTCAATTGGGTTGTTCCCACCTTTTGGCTATCGTGAATAATGCTGGTATAAACATTCACGTACAAGTATCTGAGTCCCTGTTTTCAAATCCTTTGGATATATTCTCAGGAGTAAAGGTTTGCAGTTATACGGTAATTTTTTTTTTTTTTTTTTTTTGAGACAGAGTCTCACTCTGCTGCCCAGGCTGGAGTGCAGTGGCACAATCTCAGCTCACTGCAACCTCCGCCTCCCAGATTCAAGTGATTCTCCTGCCTCAGCCTTCTGAGTAGCTGAGATTACAGAAGCGCACCACCATGCCTGGCTGATTTTTGTATTTTTAGTGGAGACGGGATTTTGCCATGTTGGCCAGGCTGGTCTTGAACTCCTGACCTCAGGTGATCTGCCTGCCTTGACCTCCCAAATTGTCAGGATTACAGGCACTAGCCACCACACCCAGCTGCTGGATTATAATTCTAGTTTAACTTCTTGATGAACCACCAAACTGTGTTCCACAATGGCTATACCATTTTACATTCCCATCAGCAATTCATGAGAGTTCCAATTTCTCCATATCTTCATGAATACTTCTTTTTTTCTTTCTTTCTTTCTTTCTTTCTTTTCTTTTCTTTTCTTTTCTTTTCTTTTCTTTTCTTTTCTTTTCTTTTTGGCTTTTGGTTTTGGGGTATTTTAAATAATACCCACCCTAATTTGGCGTGAAGTGGTATCTTACTGGGGTTTGATTAGCATTTCCCTAATGACTAATAATGCTGAACAACTTTTCATGTGCATTTTGGCCATTCATATACCTTCTTTGGAGGACTATCTGTTTAAACTCTTTGTCTCTTTTTTACTGGGTGGTTTGTCCTTTTGCAATTGAGTTGTAGGAGTTTTTTATATATTCTGAATGTTAAACTATTTTTTTCAGATACATTATTTTGTTTTCTTTTGCTCTTTTTTTTTTTCTTTAAAGACAGAGTCTTGCTTAGTTGCCCAGCCTAGAGGGCAGTGGTACAATCATAGCTCACAATAACCTTGGGCTCACTATGACTCTTGGGCTCAAGGGATCCTTCTGCCTCAGCCTTCTAAGTAGCTAGGACTGCAGGTGCACATCATCATGATTGGCTAATTTTTAAATCTTTTGTGGAGATGGGGTCTCGATGTGTTGCCCAGGCTGGTCTTGAACTCTTGGCCTCAAGTGATCCTTCCACCTCAGTCACCCAAGGTGCTGGGATTACAGGCATGAGCCACTGAGCCCAGCCCATTTTCTCCTATTCTATATGTTGTCTTTTCACTTTTTTCATAACGTCCTTTGATGTGCAAAAGTTAAAGTGCAATTTATCTATTTTTGTTGTTGTTGCCTGTGCCTTTGGTGTCATACCTAAGAATCTATTTCCAAATCCAAAGTCATGAAGGTTTCCCCATATGTTTTTTTCTAAGAGCTTTATGGTTTTAACTATTATACTTAGGTTATTAATCTATTTTGAGTTAATTTTCATATGTAGAGTGTGGTAGGAATCCAGCTTCATTCTTTTGCATGTGGTTATCCAGTTGTCCCAGCACAATTTGTTGAAGAGACTATTCCTCTGCCATTGAATAAACTTGTCAAAAATCAATTGGCCATGGATGTGTGCATTTCTTTCTGGAGTCCCAATTCTAATTTATATTTCTAACCTTATGTTAGTATCACGTTTTGATTAATGTATTTTTGTAGTAAGTTTTGAAATCAAGAAGTATGATTTTGTTCTCTCTCTTTCTCTCTCTGTTTTTGAGACAGGGTCTCACTCTGTCACCCAGACTAGAGTGCAATGACGCAATCATGGCTTACTGAAGCTTTGACCTACTGGGCTCAAGCCTCAGCCTTGGAATAGCTGAAACTACAGGCATGTGCCACCATCCTTGCTAATTTTTTTTTTTTTTTTTTTTTGTAGAGATGAGTTCTCACTACATTGCCCAGGCTGGTCTTGAACTCCCCGGCTCACGCAATCCTCTACCTCAGACTCAAAGTACTGGGATTACAGGCATAAACCACCAATCCCAATTTTTTTTCTCAAGAATTATTTGGCTATTGTGGGAGGTAGAAGGGCGGTCTCTTGCAATTGCATATAAATTGAATATCAGCTTTTCCATTTCTGCAATAAAAGGCTGTTGGAATTTTGATAGATATTGCAGTGAATCTTTAGATTACTTTGAGTAGTGTTGCTATCTTAACAATATTGTCTTCCAATCTATGAACATGGGATTTTTTTTTTCATTTAATTAGGTCTCCTTTAATTTCTTTCAGTAATATTTTATAGTTTTCCAAATAGGTAGAACCTATTTTTTTTTTTTGAGACATTGCTTCACTCTTGTTACCCAGGCTGGAGTGCAATGGTGTGATCTCAGCTTACCACAACCTCCACCTCTTAGGTTCAAGCAATTCTCCTGCCTCAGCCTCCCGAGTAGCTAGGATTTCAGACACATGCCACCAGGCCTGGCTAATTTTATATTTTTAGTAGAGACAGGGTTTCTCCATGTTGGTCAGGCTGGTCTCAAACTCCCAACCTCAGGTGATCTGCCCACCTTGGCCTCCCAAAGTGCTGGAATTATAGGCATGAGCCACTGTGCCTGGCTGGTAGAACCTATTTTAATTGACTTTAAAAATTTTTTCTGGAGATACTTGCCTTTTTTCATATTTCTATTGACTGTCTGATTTCATCTTCTATAATTACTTGTTTGAATTCTTTGCCTTACTGCCTCTTGAGATGGCACCTTTTCCTTATTAATTTGTCTTCCTAGTCTTTCTCCTTCAAGTCATTTATCGTTTTGTCATCTGTGGGTTTCATATATGTATTGAGAATATTTTCTCCCATTCTGTGACTTTCCATTTTTAACAATTGTCTTTTGAAGAGCAAAAGCGTTAAATTTTGGTAAGTCCAACTTACTGTGTTTTTTGAGACTTATTTATAAATCTTTGCCAAATCCAAATTGCTAAGATGTTCTATTTTTTCTTCTTTCAGTTTTATAGCTTTTGTTTTTACATTTGGGTAAAAAAAAAAATGGTCTAGGACCCATTTCAAGTTAATTTTTATATGGCGTGGGAAGAGTTGAGGTTTTTAGTTTGCATTTGGCTATTCAATTGTTCCAGCATGATTTGTAGGGAAAAATATTTCTTTCCATCTAATCACTTTGGTAACTTCATGCCATAGCTGAAAGGAAGGCACTAAGGTCACCCTCCCCCAAAGAGGTTGATGTCCAGCCTGACAACATTCCTGTAGACATTATCTTAAATGCTCAAAGAGAAGTCCTAAGCACAGTTCCACTGAAATGGCACCAGTGTGCCCTACAGTGTCCTGATCAGCCTCTAGGAGGTAGAGCCTGAGACAATTCCATTCTTTACCACTAGCTAAATAATCTTCGCTTCCTTAATTCACTCTTTTTCTCCCTTTCTCATTCACTCTATCCCCAACATTGCCCTCATTTTCCCCCAGGTGCTACGTGGCTGCACTGTGAACATTTGTACCATGGATGGTCAAGGGATCCCTTCGCCCTGCAATGACGGCAGGAAAAGACTCTGTAGGGAAGACTTCTTTTCCCTAGGATACGCACCCAGTGGAAAGAGCTCACTGTGGAGTTTAGTTTACTTCCAGACAGATTAACACTAAATGTACAACGAAGCTGCTTATAAACGGTTATATACAGGTTTTTGTATGAACATTTTGGATAGAAATTTATCTTCTGCAAATATCTAGGAGTGAGATCACTGGATCATATATTAAGTGTTTGTTTAACTTCATAAGAAACTGCCAAACTGTTCTCCAATGTGGCTGTACCATTTTCACCAGCAATGTTTGCACATTCTAGTGCTTAGTATTGTCAGCTCTTTTTAATTTATTTTATTTTTTCAGACAGAGTCTCCTTCTGTCACCAAGGCTGGAGTGCAGTGGCGTGAACATGGCTCACTGCAGCTTCAACCTCCTGGGCTCAAGCTGTTCTCCCACCCCAGCCTCCCAAAGTGCTAGGATTACAGGCATGAGCCACTGCTCCTGGCCAGCTCTTTTTATTTTAGCTGCTCTAACAGATGGGTAGTGGTATCTCATTGTGGTTTTAATTTTTATTTCCCTAAAGCTAATGTTAAGGAGTTCGAGACAATCCTGGGCAAACTAGCAAGATCCCTGTCTCTACTAAAATTTTTTTTTAATTTAAAATTATTCCAAATCAAAATTTTGTCTAAAAAAATAAATAAATCCAAAAAAATGTTTGACAATAAAGGTGATGGAAATGACAAAGATATATAAGAAACTGAGCACAATTTGGGCCTTTGTGGCCAAGTCTGATTGCTAAGAGGATTCCTTCAAGTTCTAGAGATTCTTATTCATTATCTGATTACCCACAAAAGTGCAGAAGTTTATTAAACATTGCTCTAATGGGGAAGTTCTCAAACGTGTGTTTAGAATCACCTGGAAACTAATGACAAATACTGGAACCCAGGCTCATCGAAGTAGACTAGCACTTGGACTTCTGTGTTTTTACCAGGTTCCCTGGTGAACCTGATACATACTCCAGCTTGAGAACCACTGGTCTAGTGCTTTTCCGTTGACATTGTTACAGGATCCTTATGGTGTTGCTTTGCCAGCTGGAAACCTCTGTGATCAGCAGCACCTCTGCTTGAGTTTTGCTTGCACCTGCTGGGCTTGTTCTGCTCACGCAGCCTGGTAGGCTGCACTTGGCTCATGCTAATGGCCTGGATCCCACACCTGCCAAGGGTGAGTCAGGTGTGGAGCAGCAAGGGGTGTGTGAGTGAGTGAGCATGGGGTCTGGCCTCTTTGTACAGCCAAGCACACTGGCTACTGTGGCAGGGTGGGCAGCTCCAAGCACTGGCACAGGCATCAGCTCCATGCGAGGCTGTGGCTGGACCAGACATACAGCAAGTGGCTTCCACTGTGGGCACCAGCATCTAGAAGAGGGGAGTCTGGTGGCATCCAAAAGCTCAGAGACACCAGGAAACACAAGGCCCCAAAGAGGGTGATACAGTATGTCACAGCCCTGGCTCAGGGAGCCCTGAGATCTGGACTTCCAGAAGGGCTGCAGCTCTTCTCGCCTCATTGCCCACAGCATGGGGAGTGGGGGGTGGGGGTGTGTGTTTTGGAGGGCATATTTCAGCCATTTGTGTTATAGCTCTTTCAGTCCTGCCGCCACACTCTGGCCCAGGGCTCCGGGGCTAGCAGCCCCATTGCTGCTTCCTGTCGCATAGGGTGGCTGCCTGGCACCAGAGGAGGATGGGAGGGCTATATTGTTGCAGCCCCTTTAGCTCCCACCTTAGCTCAGGGAGCCAGCCAGGGAAATGTTACAGCTCCTTTCTCTCCTGCCATTTGGTGGGTCCTGTGTTCTTGTCCCACATCCAGGAAGAATGAGGTTGCATGGGCAACTGGAGGGTGATCAAGGCAGAGAAAAGCTTTACTGGGAGACTAAACAGCTCTCAGCAGAGAGGTGACCCAAACTGGGTAGCTCCTATCCACAGGCAGGTATTCCCAACGAGTGTAGATGAGACCCAAAGTGGGTAGCTCCTATTCACAAGCAGGTAATCCTGATGAGTCTCTGAGTCTGGCTGAGTCTGGGTTTTTATGTGCTCAGTAGGGAGTAAGTACATGCTGATTGGTCCATGGAAAAAGCATCATCCAACTGGCTGAAAGGCATCAAGGAAGTTCTCACTCTGGGTCATGAACTCCACCTGGAGCTGGCAGCAGGGCCCCCAGGTTTCAGGGCATCCCTGGCTTGAAGACGGGGTTTCATTGGGGACCTGCCTCTTCCCACCTAGGAATCTGTCTCCTGCCACCATCAACATGCCATTTGTGGTGCCCAGGCTGTCTGCACCAAGGGGCACCTGCAGGCCTGTGTCAAACCTCATTCAGCACCCCAGCCTTCCTCCCATGCTCACTGGTGCCCAAAGTCTGAAGGAGACCAAGGCAGCCGAGGGCTGGTGCCTCGTATTGCCCCAAGTGCACACACACACACACACACACACACAGACACACGCACACACCTGGCTGGGTTGTGACAGTGCCTGGGCTCAGCCACAACTTTGTTCCACATCAGAGTGGGTGCTGGGGATGTGGAGAGGCCAGGGAGTGGGAGAAGGCACTTCTCAGCTTGTGGGGGAAGGTGGCTTCCCGGGCCCCTGAGAGTGTTGGGATTTCTGAGTCTGGAGCCGTAGCTGGGCAGCTGCAGCTGCACCCAGGAGTTGGTGGGCTCCTACCTGCCAACTCAGTAGGGAATAGGGACTCCCACGGGGATCACCTGTTCCTGGCCCCCACAGGCTCCAAGGAGCGCACAGCCCTGGCCACACCTCCCCCACTACAGCTGGCGTACTTGCAATGGCCACTCCATATGGGCTGCCACTGCCATCAGCATGACTACTAACAGGACCATTCACTCACTCAACAGCCATTTATTGAGCAACTATTATATGCCAGCTCTTTTTTACAACTAAGAGTACAGTAGTAGACACTCAGGCAAAGTCCATGCCCTAATAGGGCTTACATTCTAATATGCAAATAAATATACACTGACTGAGTCTCTCCTCGTATTTCCCAGTTCCAAGTCCCCAAAGAGAAAAACTGATTGGTATAGCTAGTTACTACCATCCACTTGTGGCAGGTAGAACCTTTTCTAAAGGCCACCTCATTCAGTGTGGGTGTTGACTGCCTGTGTGTCAGTGTTCCCCTCTAGTCCAGTCAGCTGTGATTGAGAGTACATGGCATATAACATGGTCTCTAATGTGGTCTCATGTGCTTTGCTCCCTCAGCAAAACAGACTAAGTTAGGAGACCCCCCATGTCTGCCCTATCCATGTGATTCTTCTCCAAATATGGTAGGAACCAAACTTTCTCAGGGCATTCTGAAGACAAAAAGATAAAGCTACACTAGCCAATACCAAGTTGAGTATCACTAATCTGAAAATCCAAAATCCAAAATGCTCCATTTCAAAACTTTTTGAACCCCGCTATGATACTCAAATGAAATGCTCATTGGAGCCCTCTGGATTCTAGATTTTTGGATTAGAGATTCTCAACCAGTAATGTTCCAAAATCCAAAATCCAAAATACTTCTGGTCTCAAGCATTTCAGATAAGGGATATTCGATGTGTACGATAAAAATGAACCCTCCATCACGAACCACTTATTTACAAGAACTCAGAATGGCCAGGTGGGGTGGCTCACACCTGGAATCCCAATACTTTGGGAGGCTGAGGTGGGCAGATTGCTTGTGGCCAGGAGTTTGAAACCAGCCTGGCCAACACAGCAAAAACTCATCTCTACTAAATACACAAAAATTATCTGGGCATGGCAGTGCATGCCTGTAATCCCGGCTTCTTGGGAGGCTGAGACACAAAAATCGCTTGAACCCAGGAGGTGGAGGTTGCAGCAAGTTAAAATTGCGCCACCGCACTCCATCCTGGGTGACAGAGTAAGACTCCGTCAAAAGGAAGGAAGAAAGGAAGGAAGGAGGGAGGGAGAGGAAGGAAAGGAAGGAAGGAAGGAAGGAAGAAAAAAAGGAAGGAAGGAGAAGGGACGGGAAGGGGAGGGGAAGGGGAAGGGAAAGGAAAAGGGAGGGAAAGAAAGGAAGAATTCAGAATTAGTGAAACTCAATACACACCAAATTGAGTGTTAGATGCTTCTTCCAGAAGAATAGATTGCTTCTGGTTTGATTTTTTTAGCCTGTAGACATTTGCTTTTGCTGGACTTTGCTTTTCTGCTGTTTCTGATGTTTCAAAATACCAACCTGCCCACAGCAGATTCTTACTCCAGTTGAGGCTGATTTGACACTCATCTCCATGTGTTCCCTCCATCATGTTGTATTATTTATATTAGCTTTGGCACCTTCCTTGAGATTTGATTCTTTGTCTTCTGTTGGAGCGTATTCCCCAACTAAAAGAGGAAGACAACTGGCACCAGGAAAAGTGGGGCAACCGTTCTCACATTTTTCCAGTCCCAAACCAGGTGGGCCCTGTACCTCACCGCCCTACCAACTGCCGCTAAAGAAATAACAGATTTTTACCATCACCATGGGGATTAGGGAAAAAAAGAAAAACATAACACAGATTTTGATGAGACACAAACAGTAGCCACAGAGGTAACTTATTAACTGATTCTGAAAAAGAAAAGGCTTTAAACTATTCATAACACACAGTCAATTCAAATCAACAAACAATACTACCATGTTCCCAACACTCAACCAGGAACTGGGGAACTAAAGATGAAAACCTGATAGGCTGGATGCCGTGGCTCACACCTATAATCCCAGCACTTTGGGAGGCTGAGGTGGGAGGATCATGTGAGCCCAGGAGTTCGAGACAAGCCTGGGCAGCAGAGTGAGACCTCATCTCTGCAAAAAATCAAAAAGTTAGCTGCATGTGGTAGTGCTTGACTGTAGTCTTAGCTACTCAGGAGGCTGAGGCAGGATGATCATTTGAGCTCAGGAGGTGGAGGCTGCAGCAAGCTGTGATCATACCACTGCACTCCAGCCTGGAAGAGTGAGACCCATAGAAAGAAAGGAGAGAGAGAAGGAGAGAGAGAGACAGAGAGACAGAGACAGAGACAGAGAGAGAGAGAGAGAGAGAGAGAGAAAGGAAGGAAAGAAAGAGAAAGAAGAGAAGAGCAGAGAGGAGAAGAGAAGGAAGGAAGGAAGGAGAAAAGAAAAGAGAAAAAGCAAGCAAGCAAGAAAGGAAGGAATGAAGGAAGGAAGAAAGGGAGAAAGAAGAAAAGAAAAAAGAAAACCATATGATCCTTGCTCTCAATGAATGGACCATAAATAGTGGAAGACAGGCCTGTGATGATGATGATGATGTTATAGAAATGAAGGAAGTAGCTGTTCCACGAACTCAAGGTAAGGAGAGAGTCACTCTGACCTTAAGGATAAGTAACTAATATTTGAGATGGGCCTTAAAGGACTAGGATTTTTTCAAAGTTAGGATTTTTGTAAGTGGAAAATGTAAGGAAGGGCATTCCCGAAGTAGGGAATAGCATGATAAAATCAAGAAGGTAGGAAGGTAAATGACCTGGGTGAAGAATAGCAAGCAACCACTCATGAAGCTGAAACATACAGTATAGCTCTCAGGAAGGGCTGGACTTGCCCACGGACCACCAAGGATCCACAGCCTGTCTTCTACAAGCCGTGGCTGGCATCAGACACACAGGAGACAACTGGTCCAAAAATGTTGACCACTGACATAACAGCTTATGAAACCATCATGAAGAGAGTTATTGCCCAGCAGAACGAGAACATTATAATTAGATCTAGTTCTTTTATTTATTCTCTTGAATTAAATTTATTAATTTGTTGAATTAGCTGCTAGGCACTGTGGTAAATATCAAGAACACAGAGCCAACTCTACTGCAGACTCTGTCCTTGAGGAGCCTAATAACTGGAGATCTCATTTATGCATTTATTAGGCTTTCTTTTTTTTTTCTTTTTTTCTTTTTTTTTTTTTTTGAGACAGAGTCTCACTCTGTCACCAGGCACCAGGCTGGAGTGCGATGGCAGAATCTCGGCTCACTGCAACCTCCGCCTCCCAGGTTCAGGCAATTCTCCTGCCTCAGCCTCCTGAGTAGCTGGGACTACAGGCGGACACCACCATGCCCAGCTAATTTTTGTATTTTTAGTAGAGACGGGGTTTCACCATGTTGGTCAGGATAGTCTCGATCTCTTGACCTTGTGATCCGCCCGCGTTGGCCTCCCAAAGTGCTGGGATTACAGGCTTGAGCCACCAAGCCCGGTGTATTTATTAAGCTTTCTAAAAGCCTGCTATTCACTTACTGATAGCAAAGGTTATTTTTAAATTTTAAATAATCTTTTCTTATTACAAAAGCAGTTCATGAGCATCATAGTATATGGAACCAGCTCAAAACAAAACATCTCTGTCACCACCCAGAGACCACCATTGTAACCCTTGGCTCATCTTCTCCTCCCACATCTTCATATACATACATACATATTAATCTGCATTTTGAGGACATGTTTTGCATATTGTCTAAGATACATCCTGTCTTGTAATCGGCTTTTTAAAAGGCAATAATTTCCACTTTTCTATATGAATACTTCTCTTCTAATACTCAGCATATATTCAAATTTCTCCAAATGAGCCAAAAATTCCTTTACCCCTATTTTTCCAAGTTGGCCCCCAACTCAAGCCCTTGCACTGTGTCTCTTGGTTATTTTCTTCGTGTTCCTTTTAACCCAGCATAGACCCTTTCATAGGATTCTGACTCGATAAAGAGAACTGGCCAGCTGTCCCGAAGGAAGGCCCACCTCCTGTATTGCCTGGTTCCCTGTGGTGTCATTTTACTTGCTCCTCAATTCCCCTGACTTCCTGTAAATATCAAACTAAAGATGCCATAGAGGCAAGTTAACCATCTTGGGCTAGAATACTTCATGGGTGGCAGCATGTACTTTACATTGCTCACTTCGGAATCCACATCATACCTGGTTGACGTACGGTTAGTCCAACTGACCACAAGGCAACTGGGGGTTTCAGAGGGAGTACACGTCAGGGGCAAAAGCAAGACGGAATCCGACAACGGAATAAGCATCAATGCGACCTGGCTACCTGAAGGAGGTGGGACGGGGAACCGAGTAGCAGCAGGTGGTGGAACGGCCAGGGAAATCCAACCGTGCTTCCCACGCTGGCATCGCTCTGACTGTGACCAATCCTCTAATCTTATTCTCACAACTAGGGAGGAAGAAAAAAAAACCCAAAAACCCAAACAAAAAAAAGTTGGTAAGTGACTCTGTGAGACCGCTGTTTTATAAAGGGAGCGTTTCCTTTTATAAAATTTAGCTGAGCAGATGCGGTATGCAGCCCACAGAGGGCCACTGTTCTCCTCAGCTGTACAATCTGGGGAAAGACCTATACACCCGGAGAATAGAGTGCTGAGTTCGCTCCTGTTCATGAGCACCCCTTTCCTTGCCTCTGGCCACCAGGGGGAGCTGCAACCAAGGAACTGTTCTTTCGGGCGAGCGGGAACGCGTCTGCATAAATCTGGTCCAATCCAGGGCCCCGTAGCAAGGCGCCAAAGCTGAGGGAAGTGCATTTCTGTTCTCTCGCGAGCACGACGAGGCACCTCCTCGTCCTCCCTCGGCCCTCCCTCTCCGCCCTCCCGGCCCGCGTGCGCTGGGGCCCCTCCCGGTGGCTCGCGGCAGGTGGCGCTGTCTGCGGCGTCGCAGCTGCCAGGGCTGCAGCAGAGACGATCTCCCGGCTGGCTGTGCGGCCCGGCTCTCCGGCGGCAGCGAGTGCCACGTCCCAAGTGCTACGCGGAGGAGCAGAGCGGGCGGTGCGCAAGGGGCGGGAGCAGAGCGGAGACCGGCTTGGCCACACCGATCGCCCACCGCCATGGGCTCCTCGCAGAGCGTCGAGATCCCAGGTGGGGGCACCGAAGGCTACCACGTCCTGCGGGTAAGGGCTCCGACGGTGGCCTGGGAGCTTCGGGCTGGAGGCGGGGCCGGCGGCAGGGAGGCGGAGGCCCCCTTGGGCTCCTTCATGGGGCAGCCAGGCCCGATCTCGCCAAGGAGCGGCGGCCGCGGACGCTGCTTTGGAAGAGGCTGGTGCCGGAGGCCGCTTGCATCCCGCCTCCAACAGAGCGCCCTGGGCCTGGGGTCCGCGGCTGTGGGAGGACCGGCCGGAGCGACTCGGCCGGGGGGCGGCCCTGGGAAGGGGGGGACATCCTTGCCCTTCTTCGGCACGGCCTTCTTTCCCTTCCCTCGTTTTTAGCTTCCAAAGTTAGGAAGTGCGCGGGGGCAACCTCTCCAAAGTGGTGACTGTGAAGGCAGCCTTTGCGCTTTCCTAGGAGAGGGATCCTGACCCGCAGTCCGGAGGCGGGGCCTGCGGCGGCAGGTGTTAAATCACCTCCGCGCCGGCCAAGTGGCCGGAAAGGTCAGCGGGGCAGGAAACGGAAAACGAAATGGCTTGGAAGTAGGTTCGACGGACTTAAACAGACTTGATTTTGATAAGACTTTTCCTCTCCTGTGCCGCTGCTGACCCTCCCAACTCTTCTCCTCCAAGATTTCCTGGAGTGGGAACTTCCGTTCTGTTCCGATTGCTGAGGGTGTGGTGCAGATTGAGGTTTAGATCCACAGTGGTAAAGAGGTAGTGCAGAGGAGTGTTTAAAAAAAAATCGGAGTAAATAAAGGAAAGCAACCCTACCTTAGCTGCCAGCACACAGAGAAACATCGTATCTGAAAAGGCGTTAGCTAATCCCCTACCTGTGAACGGCCTGGGCCTGTGTGGTACAAAGCGGGTGGTCTTTTCCTCGTGGAACCCGGTGCTTTTAGAAGTAGCATTAATGGTTGTGTTCTGTGACACCTGTGTGAGTGTTAACATGATGAACTGTCAACAGAGTGTCCCCAACGTGTAGCGCCATTTAGGGGTGTAATAGAGTGTCACTCAATATTAGCTCCTCACAGGCAAGAATGTTTTCACTGAAAGTAAGAGAGTGCATTTCCTGGTGCTACCTTCATTTCCTGCCCTGGGTCCCACATTTTACTTGAGACAACATTCTTAAATTGTCCAGCTGTCTGGGTGATAAGGCTGAGACAGATTATCTTTCTGATCTTCAGGATTATCGTGTCTGTTGCCTTTCCATTACACTAAAAATCCCTCCTCTAGCCGTACTCTTGGTAGGAAAGGGTGATTTTTTTCCCCCCGAAAGGAAAAGGGAGCCTATAAATAAACCGTATTATCTTCCTATCCCCTTCAGCTAACCAAACCCCCAAGGGCCACACTAAGAGAGGAAATGGAAGGAGAATTGTCAGTTCCCAGATGTGAGGTGAAAGCTGTGCTTTTCTTTCTATTATCTGGTCTGATTTTGAGTTCTCTACCCTGGAGTGTTACCCAGTATTACCAGCTGTTTCTCACAGTGGCTGATTGTGGTCATGAATCCTTGGGGATTCGTGATATTTTTATAATACTTGCACTCAGGGAAACTCAGTAAAACACATTAGTGTTAATAAGCAAAAAAAAAGTCTGGAGTGTTTGAAAGAAAGCCATACACATCAAAAGGATTCCAACTTAATGACTTCATTCTGACATAAAACAAGTTTGTATTTTCTTTATGTGAGTGCACTCAAGTAAATCAGCGTTCATACATATTCAGTAGTGCAGATGTGTTATTAATCTATAAATCTGATTTTTAGAAACACTAGGGACAACCTTAGTTACCAGTCTGCATCTGGAGCGTTAAGGTGGCACATGATGAAATAATTATTATTTAGTTAGACTTTTATTAAAGAGAGCTTTAAAATAGTAGTGATCTAGTTCAGGAGAATTTTGTGTCTTTGAGTTCCTAACCCCCTCTGCCTCTGATTCTGTAATTGGTTTTCTTTTCTTTGTTTTTAGAGGGAAAAGCGCTATGTTAAATCTTAACTTGTAAAAATGTCTTCCTTTCATTTGTTACTGCCTAAATGAACAGTGATCTGTTTCATTGTTAGATTACTGAGCTTGTAAACCGGAGTAACTGGCAGGAAGTTTTTGAATAAAATCACCCATATTCAACAAGTTCTAGAATGACTTAATTAGAAGTTAGTTTTCTTGAATAACCAATTCCCTGGCCATTTCCTTATTGTAGTAAAAACTTATATGACTGACTCGCTTTTGAAATACCAATTATAATAACATCTATATCCACCGCTGTCTTATGATTTCATGAGTCCCTATAATTCAGATAGCTTGAACTTTCCATATTTTTCATTATTTTTCAGCGTCCATCTAAAAATCTTCAGGGGACAGCCTTGAAATGGATTCAGAAGTTCTGTTATGAGCAATGTAGTTCCTTTTTATATGTTTTCTATTTATGTATGGGTGCATATTTTCATGATTGGGATTATATTGTGAACCCAACTTCTTATCTCCACTGCAGAGGTAACCACTGTGGACAGTTTCTTACATAGCCTTTCAGATATAGTTTATGCTTATAAAAGAATGTCTTCTCACACCCTTCTGTCTTTGTTTCTTTTTGTTACCTTGGAATCATATGATCCATGCTGTTGCACACCTCAGTCTTCTCACTGATGACCTATCTTGGCAGTGTTTCTGTAGCACCAAGTGGGGATCTGCCTCATGCTTTCAGTTAGCTCATGGTAGCCTGGTGTACCATAGTTTGGTTAAGCAGTACCTCCTGATGTTGAACATTTGGTTTTCTAGTCTTCTGTTGTTATAAGTACATATTTACAACTTTAAATTCTACTTTTTGTTTTCACATAAAATACATACTTTTCCCAAATTACTGTATTGAATTTTAATGGTAGCTGTCTGTATAAATGTTGATCTTTATCTTAGTAAATAACTACATTGTTTTTCGATTGTTAGCATGTGTCCATTAGAGAATATTTGGATAAGGTAAAAAAAAAAAAAAAAGTACAGCAAAGAACTTGAATTACCTGTAATCTCACTATGTAAAGGCAAATACTGTTGAAGTATTTTTCTTCCTCTTTTTTTTTTTTTCCCCTGGGCCTGACATTGCCCCTTAGCCATGTTTCACAGAGATTTTGAATGATATGATGTATTCAAGGACTATATGGCCAAAAGTTATCATAAGAGGTTAACAATACAACCAAGATATCCAACAGCTGAGGAATTGTTAAACTAATCAGGGCCTAACCACCGACAGAATGCTATACATTCACTCAAAATTGTTTTTCAAGCACCCTGTGTATGTGCAGGTACATTTGAGCACTCAGGAAGATAAAGCTGAAAGGTAATAAACCAGGATGTCTGAAAAATTATTATTGGATGGTGACTTTTTTTTTTAACTTTAATGTATTTTCTAAGATTTCTGATCATTAAATACTTACATAGTCACCAAAAAAAAAGTCACAAAAAGTTACTTTTAAAAAAGAAGTGGACTCCTAGTGAAAGATTTCAAAATTTGTGTAGAAGTCTTCTAAAAATAACGTATTTCAGATTTTCCCTTGTACAGTGGGTCAGATTCTGTGCTCACCGTGAAGGGCACTTTTGTTTCAGTTCTCCAATCCTAATGTAAGGCAGGAAAAATGTTAGGGCTTCTCAGTCTTCAAAGTTATTGTAACTTACCTTCTACATGTCAACTGTGTTTAATATCAAATTTTGCCTACATTTTCCATTAGTTATCAAGTGAACCCAAGAAGACCATTTTCAAAATTACATTTTTGTATGCCTGTTACAGGACCTGCTTCTAAATTAAAATCTTCATATTCTGTCCCACACTTACAGCTCTTTAAGATGGGGGCCATCTGAGGGCATTCTTTCTGGAGCAAGTATTCACACCAGTGTGGAGACTTGGAAAATAGCATTTTCACTCTCATGCTTTCTTCTGGGAGAGATTTTGAGGTGATGGATGTTTTGAAGGAAGGGTCATTGACATGAAGTGTATCACCGGTGTAATAACAGGTCTTTATCTTCGAAGCCATTTGCTGCTGCAGACTGGGTAGCATTTAGGATTTTTCCTCAGAGAAGCAAGTGACTGCAAGTGGAATTACTTCTGTAGAAAATGCAGTGCCTAGACCATATCTACTATAATATGGAACTGCTCTTTTTATATATTTTTTCTGTTTTGTCAGAGATGAGCTTTCCCAAAGGAACTGCTCTTTTTAAGTGGTGCCTAACTAATCTACATGGAACCCTTTTGTGATGGGATTTCAATTTAGTACTTATTTTGAAAAAGTTAATTTCTAATATTCGATGGTGATTATTTTCTTCTTTATTCTTCTAACCCTGTCTTTCTCAAACTTTTGAAATTCGTTTTTTTTTTTTTTTTTTTTTTTTTGGAGACAGATTTTCACTGTTGTTTCCCAGGCAGGAGAGCAGTGGTGCCATCTTGGCTTACTGCAACCTCCACCTACCAGGTTCACGTGATCCTCCTGCCTTGGCCTCCCAAGTAGGTGGGATTACAGGCATGTGTCACTACGCCTGGCTAGTTTTGTATTTTTAGTAGAGATGGGGTTTTGCCATTTTGGCCAGACTGGTCTTGAACTCCTGACTTCAAATGAGCCACCCACCTCAGCTTCCCAAAGTGCTGGGATTACAGGTATGAGCCACCAAGCCTGGCCTCATGCCCAAACACAGAAATCTCACTCTGGCTCCCTTCTCACTCATTCTGAAAACAATGTGTAAAAAGAAAACAGTGGGGTTGTTTGGGATTGTTTTCTGAATATAAAGTTATATTTGGGAAACCACCTGAAGAGTTTGGCCCAGCACCCAAAATTAATCTCTCTCTTTTTTTTTTGAGATGGAGTCTCATTCTGTCACCCAGGCTGGAACGCAGTGGCACAATCTCGGCTCACTTCAACCTCTGCCTCCCGGGTTCAAGCAATTCTTCTGCCTCAGCCTTCTGAGTGGCTGGGATTACAGGTGCCTGCTACCATGCCCAGCTAATTTGTGTATTTTTAGTAGAGACGGGGTTTTACCATATTGGTCAGCCTGGTTTCAAACTGCTGACCTCAGGTGATCCACCTGCCTCAACCTCCCAAAGTGCTGGGATTACAGGCGTGAGCCACAGCACCCAGCCCAAAATTAATCTTTTCTAATGAAAGGCCCAGAAGTTGTTTAATAAACATTGTTTGAAATTGCTTTCAAATGTAGGAATCAGAATACCTCAATTTATTAAAGCCATGGAATATAATGTATATAAACCTTGGGACACTTGTAGGAATTATATAATTGAACATAAACTTTTCCTAATATTAATAGGCCTTGAACAAATTAGTAGTATCATGTTGTTTATATACACTTCATTTTTTTTGAGATGGAGTCTTGCTCTATTACCCAGGCTGGAGTGCAGTGGTGCGATCTCGGCCCACTGCCACCTCTGCCTCCCAAGTTCAAGTGATTCTCCTGCCTCAGCCTCCCAAGTAGCTGGGATTACAGACGTGCGCCACTACCCCCAACTAAGTTTTGTATTTTTAGTAGAGACGGGATTTTACCATGTTGGCCAGGCTGGTCTAGAACGTGTGACCTCAAGTGATCTTCCCAAAGTGTTGGGATTACAGACGTGAGCCACTGCACCCCGCACCCCCCACAACTCCCCGCCCTGCCCCGCTTTTTTTTTTTTTTTTTTTTTTTTTTGAGACAGGGTCTCACTCTAGGCTGGAGTGCAGTAGGACAATCTCCACTCATTGCAGCCTCCACCTCCTGGGCTCAAGTGATCCTCCCCCATCTCAGCCTTCTGAGTAGCTGACACTACAGGCACATACCACCATGCCCAGCTAATTTTTTGTATTTTGGGTGGAGATGAGGTTTTGCCATGTTGCCCAGGCTGCTCTGAAACTCCTAAGTTCAAGCAGTTCATCCACCTCAGCCTCACACACAGTGCTGGGATTACAGACATTAGCCACTGCACCCGGCCTATGTAAGCTTTCATACTTACGTGATGAGGTGTGTTTTAATGCCTGCACTAATAATCTTCAGGATTCTCAATGGGGGAGATCTGCTGTTAGTGCATAATTATGGTTTCAGTAAGTAGTAGAGTGCACAGCATTGATTCTCCTGCCTTCTGGATCAGAGACTAACAGGGCTTTTTAATAATTCCTGTGAAAATTTTATAAAAATTGAGCTTAAAATAACCATTAACATCAGTGTATTCATTTTGCTAACTTTAATATTCTACTGAAAGGATTATATATATTGATTGATTAATAAAGTATTAATGGTTAAACTAGGACATATTTATTTATAAAGTTTGGTATGTGCTTTAGAAACTGTGACTTTTTTGTTTTTTGAAACAGGGTCTCACTGTCGCCTAGCTGGAGTGTCATGGTGTGGTCATAGCCCACTGCAGCCTTGAACTCGTGGGTTCAAGCAATCCCTTCATCTCAGCCTCCTGAGTAGCTTATAGGCACGTGCTGCCATGCCCAACCAATTTTTAAATTTTCTGTAGAAAGGTCTTTCTGTGTTGCCCAAGCTGATCTTAGATTCCTGGGCTCAAGCAATGCTCTCATCTTGGCTTCCCGAAGTGTTGGGATTAAAGGTGTGAGCCACCACACCTGGTCCAAAGTAGTTACTGTGAGAGACTGTACATTTCCTTGTTGGCATTGCAAATAAATGTACTGTAGCATGAAGAGAATTATGCTGGGGTTTTGTTCTCTCTCTCTGTCTTTTTTAAGCATCAGTGAGAGATCGCTCAAGCACATTGTCAGAAATAAGAAAGCTTGAGCCGGGTACAGTGTGCACCTGTAATCCCAGCTACTCCAATCAGGAGACTGAGGTGAGGTGAGGTGAGGACCAAGAGTTTAAGACCACCCTGGGCAACATAATGAGATCCTGTCTCGATAAAAACAAAAATGTCACTTTTTTATAAAAGAGCCCAGGAGTTTGAGGCGGCGGCCAGCTCTGCTCACGCCACTGCACTCCAGCCTGGGTAATAGAGCAGCGTCTCTAAAATTAATTAATTGATTAATTAAAAAAAAAATTTAAGGCTGGGTGTGGTGATTCATGCCTGTAATCCCAGCACTTTGGGAGGCTGAAGCGGGTGGATCACCTGAGGTCAGGAGTTCGAGACCAGTCTGGCCCACATGGTAAAACCCCGTGTCTATTAAAAATACAAAAGTTAGCCATGCCTGTAGTCCCAGCTACTTGGGAGGCTGAGGCAGGAGAATGGTTTGAACTCTGGAGGCAGAGGTTGCAGTGAACTGAGATAGTGCCACCGCACTCCAGCCTGGGTGACTGAGTGAGACTCCGTCTCAAAAAAAAAAAAAGCTTAAGAAACCCAGTCTTGCTCGGTTGCCCAGGCTGGAGTGCGGTGTCGCAATCCCAGCTCACTGCATCCTCGACTTCATGGGCTCAAGCAGTCCTCCCTCCCTAGCCTCCCAAGTAGTTGGGACTACAGGTGCATGCCACCACAGCTGGCTGATTTTTTTTTGAAGGGACAAGGTCTTCCCACACTACCCAGACTGGTCTCAAACTCCTGGGCTCAAGTGAGCCGTCTGCTTTAGTCTCCCAAAGTGCTGGGACTATAGCTGTGAGCCACATACCTGCCCCAATTAATTAATTAAAAGTAAAATCCAGGCTTTGTAGCATGTGCCTGTAGTCCTAGGTACTCAGGAGGCTGAGGCGGGAGGATTGCTTGAGCTCAGGAGTTCAAGAGTAGCCTTGGAAAAATATTGAGAGCTTGTCTCAGAAAGAAAAGAAAAGGAAAGAGAGAGAGGAGGAGGAAGCACCAGGTACAGTGACTTTCACCTGTAATTCTAACACTTTGGGAGGCCAAGGCACAGGATTGCTCGAAGCCAGGAGTTCAACACCAGCCTGGGCAGCAAAGTGAGATTCTGTCTCTAAAAAAATAAAGCAGGAAGGAAAGGATCTTGTTGTCTTTGTGGACACGAGTACGTTGAGAAACTGTCATAGTCAACCACCAGAGATCACCTTTAGGAACCAGATTCTAGTGCCAGCCCTATCACTTCATTCTAGTTCCTTGGGCAACCCTTTGAACTGCTTTGAAAAGCTTCAGTCTTTATATCTGAAAAGTACGGATAATAGCAGAGCCACTTCCACGTCTTCCACTAAAAACCACATTAGATACTGTATATGAAAATAAAACAATTGAGCACTATTAAATCTCTTCCTTAAAATAACACCATCTACCTCCTTAATTATCCTGAGGATTAAATGAGATATTCCATGTAAAGCACATAACTTAGAATGTGGAATGTGGTAAGGATTCAAATGTTAGCTGATGCCTTTATTACTAGCATTTGCATTATTGTGTAGAACCAGTATTGCTGTGGCAATACTAGCTGAAATATTCTACTGTTGTTGTAAACATTTTTAGTAGTATTTTTATTTAAGCAATAGTTATTTATGTCTGTGTACCTAACCTGTACTTTACCGCTGTTTAAAACGTAAGTTTGAGGTCAAATATGACCCATTAATTTTAGTCATCTACTTACACACATAAGATGGTGCTGGTTAATTTTCTCATATCCTCATTTTTAAGGAAATTTTTTTTAATTTTAAATGGGGAGTACCAGTATCCTGTTCATTGCATTGCTAAAATGTTACTACACACATTAAAATAGCTGAGTCTATGTAATTTAAATGATCTTGCTGTATTTGATTTTCTTCATTGTAGAATCTATAGATAGCTTAGCAGCGGTTAGTCTTATTTCATGATGGGTCATTCAGGTTTACAGATTACCTAGATAGCCTCCTCATTTTTGCAGCTAAAGAAAAGCACAGGCCAAGCATGGTGGCTCACGCCTGTAATCCCAGCACTTTGGGAGGCCCAGGCAGATGGATCACCTTAGGCTGGAGTTCGGGACCAGCCTGGTCAATATGGCGAAACCTCGTCTCTGCTAAAAAATACAAAAAATTAGCCGGGCATGATAGCAGGTGCCTGTAATTCCAGCCACTTGGGAGGCTGAGGCAGGAGAATCATTTGAACCCAGTGAGCTGAGATTGAGCCACTGTACTCCAGCCTGGGCAACAAGAGTGAAACTCTGTCTCAAAACAAAACAAAAACAAAAACAGAAAAGAAGCAGAGATGTTAATCCGATTTGCCCAAGGTCACACAGCAAGTTTTCTTTCCCTAAGCAACAATTACTTAAGTTATTTGAAGAATAAGCTTAAAGAAAACTTTAAAGAAATCCGTTAAGAAGTTGTCAGAGTTTTTGCTTCTTTTAGAGCAGACTTCAATTTCTTCCAATGTTATTTTTCTAATGTACAGATCTTTTCTAGAAAACTATTATGCAATAATGGGTTTTTATTTCCTTTTAGTTGCCTTTTATTTCCTTGTAGTATTTTAAACTGCTTAAATGTTAAAAATTACGTCTGGTTGGTTTTAGGAGAACATGCAATTTGCTTTATTTGGGAAGAACATGTGGAGACAATGTTTTAGCAGGTGAGGTTTGAACTCTTCTAGTCTACTGCAGAATTATTTACCATACATTTGTGTCAAGACTCAAATAGGGTAAGTTACCCATTTGCAGACACAGAATACAGTAGTCTCACCTTATTCACAGTTTGACTTTCTGTGGTTTCAGTTACCTTTGGTCAGCTGAGGTCCAAAAATATCAGATGGAAAATTCAGAAATGAACAGTTTATAAGTGGTAGATTGTTGTATTTTGTTATTAGTTATTGTTGTTAATTTTTACTCTGCCTAGCCTATAAATTAAACTTTATCATAAGTATTTGTCTATGGGAAAAAAACATAGTACAGTATATGTAGGGTTTGGTACTCTGCAGTTTCAAGCATCTATGGGGGGGGGGTCTTGAAATATATCCCCTGCTGATAAAATGGACTACTATAGCTCCCTCACCCTCCCCCAGTAAAAAAAAATGCCAATTATAACTATGGAGGATTTAGGGTTTATTTTTTGTTATATTACATTCCCAGATCTTTTCCCATCATTTTGATCACCTATGCACACATATAGAGCATGAGGATTTATGTTTATAGTTGAAGTGGGTCATCATTTAGGTATTGCTTGGATTGAATTTATTTTCTAGTCTTGTTTAACATCTCTACCATTTTTAAAAGCAGTACACAAGGGAGAGTGTTAGAGGAGATGATGGTGTATGTAGATAGTCATGCAACGGGACTTTCCACACATTTTATGTGTTAAGCTTTTCTCTTAACACATTTTATGTGTGGAAAGGATTATATGGTGCAGTAATAAAAAGGAGACAGTTATACATTCTGGTAAGCCAATTTTGTGAGAAGAGTTTCATTGTTAGAAAACTTAAGGAAGATAATTTACATATCTGCCAGAAACGTGGATAAGTGTATCTTTGTATATCACCTAATGAAATACATACCTGTGTGCAGCAAGTTGCCTTGTGGTTTCCTTTCTTTGTTACTTTGAGGTCGCAGGTCTGTATACCTCAGCTGAAATTCAAAGACCAGTGCAGTTGTGAGAATGCCTCCTGACCCCCAACTCCACCCAAACACTTCTTCCCTCTTACTCTGCCATTCCTCCCTCCCCCAAGTGAAGAATGAAAGAGAGAAAGAGGTTAATATGAAGTGACCAAAACCTACCATAAGTAGTCGTGTTTGAACACTCTTAATCCTAGAAGAAGAGATGCATGCTTCACTGGAAAGCAATAGTTAGGTCTGTATGTTAAAGAAAGGAAAAGGAAAAAAATGTTTAGGCTAAATCTAGTAAAAACTTTTAATGATCCTGGAACAGAAGTGGAGGGAAAAGTCAAAAAGTCAATTGCTTTTTTTTTTTAACCTGGAACTTGATGGAGCAAAAGTGTTAATGGTATCTTGTAGGACAGCTTTTCTAAACTTTATTTTTATTATAGCTCAAAGCAGAAAACGTATTTTCACTGCAACTAGTACATGCTACATTTCATGAAGAATATAGGCCTTTATTATATCGTGAATTTTTGACAAATTTTCTATTCTGATACACAGTAGATAGACATTTAGTGTGTATCTATTGTGACGCACTAAATGGATTTCAGAACCTACTGAAATCATTCACAGTAGTTGAATGACACCACTTTAGGGATTATTTCTATACAGTTGGTGATTTAAAAATCCAGCTTCTAATCATTGATGCAAATTTCTTTTTATGTAATGGAGATGCCTCTTTACTGTGCACTTTCATCATAAGCTTCTCATTTTTGTTTGTTGAGGGGTAAAAATTGTGTAGCAAATATCATCTTGTTTATTGCAGCCATTTTTTTCTAGAGTGTTAGGAGAAGCATTTCTTTCATGCTACTGTGATTTTTATTTCGTAAGCTAACCTCAGATGTATAGTTTGGACTCTTACAAGTGCAAATTAGTGTGTTCATAATTTCTTTTACCTCTCCATGTTTTGGTAATATATCTTTTTATAATTATTATTTTGTAAGCATAATTGCACTTTTGTATTTGCAGCTGCTTTATTATGCTTCTTAACTGTCAGAGTAAATCGTGTGGCCCTAAGAAGAATTGGGAAAAAAAATCATTGGAAAAAGTGCAACGTCGATGTACTTTTTTGATAGAGGGAGCATCTCTTAAGACTTTATATTAAAAGAATGCACACAAGTGTATAGTTTGGTGAATTTTCACAAACAACACACTTATGTAACCAGCCTCTTATCCCTTTCCAGTGACATCCTGCACACCCCCCCACCTCTGCGGGGTGAATAGTATCCTGATTTCTAACAGCATAGATTAGTTTGGCCTGTTCCTGTACTTTGTATAAGGGGAACCATGTGCTGGGTACTCCTTTGTGTCTGGCTTCTTTTGCTCAGATATTGCTTGTGAGATTTATTCATGTATATGACTGTAGACCTGTCACGTCATTAATGTATTTGGTGCCATTAAGAGAATATGCCAATAGTTATTAACCCGTTGATAGGCATTTTTGTAGTTTTCAGTTTGGGGCTTTTACAAATAGTGCTACTATGAACGTTATCGTGTATTTCTTTTAGAAAACGTGTATACCCATTTCTGTAGGATATATACTTAAGGCTGGAATACATGGTCAAAAGGTGTGCATATTTTCAATATTAATAGATATTGCCAAATCATTTACTGGTTTGCATTCCAACCAGCAGTAATTGAGATTTCTAAACATTCTACATTCTCACTAACACTTAATATTTTTCATCTTTTTAATTTCGATCATTCTGATAGGTGTGTGGTAGTGCCGCACTGTGGTTTTAATTTGCATTTCCTTGATGATCATTGAAGTTGAGCACATTTTCATATTTATTGATCACTTCAGCACCTTATTTTGTTTAATGTCTGCTAAAATCTCTTCCCCAGTTCTCTATTGGGTTGTCTTTTTTCTGTTTTAAGCAACTTTATTGTGATACGAGTTACATACCAGAAAGTTCAGACTTTTAAAGTAATACAATTTGGTTGGTTTTTAGTATATTCATAGAGTTGTGCAACCATCACCACTGCCTAATTCCAGAATCTGATTATTACTCTGGAAATAAACCCATATGTATTACTAGCCATTCCCCCATTCTTCCACCCACAACCCCTCATAACAACTACTCTGCTTTCTGTCTCTGTGGATTTGTCTATTGTGGACATTTAATATTAAAGGAATTAAGCAATATGTGGTCTTTTGTGACTAACTTCTTTCACTTGGCATGTTTTCAAGATTTATCCATGTCACAGCATGCATTGGTGCTTCATCCTTTCTTTTGGGTATACTACATCTTGTTTATCCATTTATCGGTTGGGGGACATTTGGGCTGTTTCTAATTTTGAGATATTTTGAATAATGCTGTTGGGAAATTTGTGTACAGGTTTTTGCATGGAGATATATTTTCTTTTTGCTTGATTGTTTGTGTACCTGAAGTGGAATTGCTGGATCATGTGATAACTTTGTGTGTAACATTTTGAGGATCGGCCAAACTGTTTTCCACAGCGACTATACCATTTTACATTCCCACCAGCAAATGTGTGAGTGTTCCATTTTCTCCACATCCTTGCCAGTGCTTGTTACTCTCTTTTTAATTGTGGCCATTCCAGTGGACAAGAAATGGGATCTCGTGGTTTTATTGTCCATCTTTCTTAGTGGTTTACAGTAGTTCAGGATTTGTTCTGGTTACAGATCCTTTGTTGGATATGTATTATATC
This sequence comes from Cacajao melanocephalus, assembly GCA_963573385.1. NCBI lineage: Eukaryota > Metazoa > Chordata > Mammalia > Primates > Pitheciidae > Cacajao > Cacajao melanocephalus. The sequence continues at coordinate 23,014 of CAUYLG010025067.1, read as the reverse complement.
TTTTTACTTTCTTAATTATACCTTTTGATGAGCAGAAGTTCTTAGTGTAGTTCACTTTATCAATTTTTTTTAGTTGATGGTGAGTGCATTTTGTGTCCAGTTTAGGAAGCCTTTGCAAACTTGAAGGTCTCAAAGGTATTCTTTATGTTTTTCTCTACAGCGTTTATTGTTTTACCCTTGACCTTTAGATCTACCATCCATTTGGAATTGATTTGTGGGAGGCAACATTTGAAAAAATGGTTTGTCTCTCTTTCCTGCTAACACTTTTACAAGTCTTATTTTTTTCTTTTTAAGAGTAAGAGGTATTTAACATGGTTGCAAAAATAATGTCTTGTCTAGTAATTGGTTAGCTATAAAGATTTACCCTCAGGTGGTGATTGCAGAGTTAGGAGGATGAGCTTAAGATTTCTTGGGCTTCTATCATAGGCTTGAGACTTAGCTAGGGATTTCATAAACTTAACTCATCGAATTTTTACAACATTCTTGTGAAGTAGAGTGCATTATCCCTTAGTTACAAATAAGAAAATTGAGGCCTAGAGTGGTAAATAAACATTACCTAGCTCATGCAGCTAATAAGTGGACGAAATCATGGCTTGAAACCAACTCAGTCTGGCTCTAAAAGTTTATTATTTTTTTTCACTGTATGTAATCTTATAAAATCTTATTTATTTATTTATGTTTGAGATGGAGTCTTGCTCTCAAGATGCCTAGGCTGGAGTGCAGTGGTGTGATCATGACTCACTGTAGTCTCAACCTCCTGGGCTCAAGCAATCCTCCCACCTTAGCTTCCTGCGTAGCTGGGACTACAGGCACGTGCCACTACACTTGGCTAATTTTTTAAAAAAATTTTGTAGAAACAGAGTCTCACTTTGTTGCCCAAGCTGGTCTTGAACTCCTAGCCTCATGAGAGCCTCTTGCCTCTGCTTCCCAAAGTGCTGGGATAACAAGTGTGAGCCACTGTGCCTGGCCTTAATTATTAAATTTACAAATTTAACCTGTTCATCTTAAATTGCTATGATGTTTGGCCCAGTAATAAATGTTAAATGGTCTGTAGAGCCAAGTATATATACACTTTTGGTTAAGATGACTTGAAGAAAGCAGAAGATAAATTAATAATCAGGAGATCTCATAGGGGATAGAAAGTATTGAAGTGGTAATCTGATGCTTGAGAGATTAGGTGCCAGAAGATTCTTGTCAGCGGATAACATTGCAAGAGAAACTTACCTGTGTTAGTGTTTGGTTTGCTATGTTGTAGATCATATTTTCTATGTTACAAAATACAGGAAATTTCCTTTAGGTATATTAGGGTCAAAGAGAGCATTTTTCTAAGGCACCCTCTGCTAGCTTCCTAGCAGTAATTAAGATAGCTACCTGATGTAATTGTGCAGATACTAATGATGTAAATAAATTTAGGAAAGAAATTAATTTCAAGGGCCGTTAGAAACAGAAAGGATATCGATGTTAGTAACAAATGAAATGGAAAAATAGAGTTAGGGAAAGGATCAAGTTTATTTTAGAATTCAAATTTAGCTATTGAATCCTTTTTGAATTATAGGAAGAATACTTCTGATATTGGAAAATTTCCATTTCAGACAAATAGTTTAAACTTTATACTCTAAACTTTCTAAGGGCGGCCTGATAAGAATCAGTATGTAGGGTCAGCTTTCTCAATGAGTGATTACATTATAAAAGTGCTGTCTTTAGCCCTTTTTAACTAAAAGGTGAACTTCTGGCAGTCTCAGTGCAAAGTCTAAAATTGATCAGTGACCTAGTTGGGTTCTAGATAAAATGCTATTAATAGTTATTTGGAAACACTCAGATTAAGAGAATTAGATGGCTTCTCGTCCTTTTGGCTAAGATCAAGTGCAGAGAATTAGATGATGAGATGTGGGCTTTATTAAATGAGAAGCTCCACTCTGAGGAGGCGCCTAAGGATCTGTGCTGGTCATCCCTTTTCACACCTGAGGCCTTTTACGTTTAATTGATAACCACCTAATAGGCATTTCACATCTAGCTGATCTGACTCTGTCCCAGATAACTGTGACATGACCTCACTTTTCTTGTAACTCCAGGCAACCATGACTTCACCTTTCAGAGTTGCCATTTGAGAAGAAATATGCTATTTTGAGGCCTAGACATTTTCTTTGATAACATACAGAATATGAAATCACCCCCATTTTAGAAAACTGAGTATACAGAGACTAAAAGCTGGGTGTGGTGACTTGCCTCTGTCATCCTAATACTTTGGGAGGCTGAGAAGGGAGGATTGCTTGAGACTAGGAGGTCAAGACCTGCCTTGGCAGCATAGCAAGACCCCAACCTCTATGAAAAATTTAAAAATTAGCCAAGCATGATAGTACACTCCAAAAAATTTAAAAATTATCTGGGCATGGGGGTGCACACATGTAGTCCCAGCTACTTGGGAGGCCGGGAGTAAGCTATGAATGTACCACTACACTACAGCCTGAGCAACAGAGTCGGACCCTGTCTGAAAAAAAAAGAAAAAAAAGAGGAAGAAGAATAAGAAACTGAACACCTTTAAATAATAAATTCCTTTGATATTTAACTTACTTGATTTGATCCCAAATTTGCAGGAAAACGTAAAAACATGATCAAACAGTTTTAGGGACTTAAACATTGAACCATCTATATAGGGCAACTATACTGTGACAAAAGAATATCTGGTTTTACTTATTCTGAGACAATGAGACTGTAATTTGGCTTAAAATAAATAAAAGGTAACATTAAGAGGTAATGAACAATTTTGATTGACATTGGTATTAGAGGGATGTATTTTAGGAGCAATCTGTGTTCCATTTTGAAAGTGTTAAAATGACTTGTTACTGTGTAACTGCAGCTTTATGTATGGTTGAATATGTATCTGTCATTTGCTGTTGGTATTTGCAAAACTGAGTATAGATTTGGACTATTATAGAAAATCAGCCTATAAATATCAATGCAAACTTTTGTTCTTATGGAATAGGTTGTTGTTGTTGTTGTTTTGTTTTGTTTTGAGGCAGGGTCTTGCCCTGTTGCCTGTGCCAGAGTGCGGTGATGGGACCTGGGCTCTATGCAGCCTCAATCTCCTGGGTACAAGTAATCCTCCCAGCTCAGCCTTCCAAGTAGCTGGGACTATAGAAGCACACCCCCATACCCGCCTAATTTTTTGTAGAAACAGGGGTCTCCCTATATTGCCCAGTTTGGTCTTAAACTCCTGGACTTCAGTCCTCCTGCCTCGGCCTCCCAAAGTGCCAGGATTATAGGCATGAGTCACTGCACCTGGCCATGGAATAGTTTTGACATTATTTAATAATATGAAGCAGAATATAAATTCCTTAGACAGGAAAATATTTTGGAAAAAAATGCAGAGTGGATTATATTTGCTTTTTTGTCATGTTTCTACTGTTACTAGCTACTAACATTTTACTATAAATTTTGAAAATTTGACAATCCGTTGAGAAGCTAAGTAATCTTTTTGATTCTATGAACCTATGAATTATATTAAAAGTAATCCCACTCTTCCATTTAAAAGCCAATAAATCTAGCTCTGCCCTTTCTTTCCAGCCTTCTGTTGTACTAATAGTTTCAAGATAGACTTTTGGCCAGGTGCAGTGGCTCACACCTGTAATCCCAGCACATTGGGAGGCCAAGGTGGGAAGATCATTTGAGGCCAGGAGTTCAAGACCAGCCTGGCCAGTGTAGTGAAACCCTGCCTCTACAGGTGGTGGTGCACACCTGTAATCCCAGCTACTTGGGAGGCTGAGGCACAAGAATCATTTGAACCTGGGAGGCGGAGGTTGCAGTGAGCCAAGATTGTGCCACTGTCCTCCAGCGTGGGCAACAGAGCAAGCCTCTTGTCTCAAGAAATAAAAATTTAAAAGATAGAGTTTTGAGTTTTGCTTCCACCATTAAGCAACTATGGGACCATAAGATACGGGATTCTTTTAAAAAAAAAAAAAAAAGGTACAAGATTCTTTTTTTTAACCTATAAAATAAAAGAACTGCACAGAATACACGGTTTTTAAACCTTCTTGGAGTCATGGAGAAACCCTCTGAGAATCTGATGAAAGTCACCAGTATTTACACCCTGAAAACTGCTTATTCATATAAAAGATTGCATGTAATTTCAGGAGCTGTAGTATTTTCTAAAGCCATCCACAGACCTCAATTTAAGATCCCTGGATTAGAGGATTTCTGGGTTAATCCTAGTTTTCAAAATCTATAATTCTGTCTTTCTGTCCACACAACCCTGTTGTCTAGCTATACATGCTATGATCCTCATTCTTCAGACTCTTGCTTCTGGATGTTTACTCATATTGTTTTGTCCATTTTCTGATGTCCTTCATACCCCCTTGACCATCTTTACCTTTGAGTGTTCTACCCTCTTTTTAAAGCACAATTCAATGTCACTTTTTGTGTCTGAAGCTTCTTCAGTCAGAATTAATCTGATCTTTCCCTTAGAACCTTATACTGAAAAGCCCTTAACCTGTTTGGTCTTACAGTGATTAGACGGCTGCGTATCCATTGCCCCTTTCTCTTCTCACATGTTCCTCAACAGTTTATGAATGACTTGACGCAGGTGACTGTGTACCTGTATTCACTTTGTAACTGAGTGGTACCTTGCTATTAGTAGTCAAGGAATAATTGCTTGAATTTTTCACTTAATTGTAGTGATTAACTGTCTGTTATGTCCTGTGCTAATTGCTGAGAGGATTACCCTGTTTCTCCCAAAAAAGGAGAAAGTATTGTGGAAATAGAACCGCAGAGGGATGGAAGATGAACTAGGCCCACTGCAGTGGCTCACACCTGTAATCCCAGCACTTTGGAAGGTTGAGGTAGGGGGGATTACTTGAGCCCAGGAGTTCAAGACCAGCCTGGGCAGCATGGCAAAACCCTTTCTCCACAAAAAATACAAAAATTAGCTGGACATGGTGGTGCATGCCTGTAGTCCCAGGTACTTGGGAGGTTGAGGCACAAGAATCATTTGAATTAGGAAGACAGAGGTTGCAGTTGAACTGAGATTGTACCACTGCACTCCAGCCTGGACAACAGAGTGAGCGTCTGTCTCAAAGAAATAAAAATAGAAATAGAAGATGAACGTAAAGAACGGGTAGAGTTTAGGGAGCTGGACGGGTATTATCTGGGAGAGATTAAGAGGAATGAGAGAACTGTTGTGTACTGTATTTCATTATCAGTGAAATTGGTCTATTTTTACTGAAAAGAGAGATTTGGCTTAACAATTTTCACCTAAGCTTTACATTTTTTGTCTTTGTTGTTTTTGTTTCTGCAGGTACAAGAAAATTCCCCAGGACATAGGGCTGGATTGGAGCCTTTCTTTGATTTTATTGTTTCTATTAACGGTTCAAGATTAGTAAGTTCAACTTTTTGTAGTTTTGTCTACAGTATTTGTAATCTCTCAAGATGGAATTTTTCAGATGATCTGAGATGGTTGCTTATTAGTTACATTATGTACACTCTGATGCCAGTTTATAGTAATAATCGTGTATTAATAAACATTGAAATATCTAGAATATTGTAGCTTATGCTCCACTGATTATCTTAGGGAAGTCTCCAGAATCACAGGAGTCTTTTATATGTTAAATATTTAATTTTTATAAGCAGAAAGAAATAATTAACATGTAAAAGATTTTAAAGATGTAAGACTTCTGTTAATTGCTGACAAATAGATTAGTAGAAAGATTCATTCTTTCATCTCATTCTCTCAAACTTGTCAGTTTTCTTGGTACTAAGTTTCATAGTATACAAATAATTGTATTAGAACCAGACAGAGAGAGATGCTCCAAAGTGCAAAATTAAAACCACTTTTTATACATTGTTTAGAGTTTACCCATAATAAAGTTCTAAGGAAAGGAAATTATATAATCTTGGCAAAGAAAATTCTTGTGATAGTAGTTACTTGGTTGGTTTATTTTTTCATAATAGTCTTAAGTTTTTGTTCATTACTTATAACGTCTCTGACATATAAATAAAGGCCAACATCTGGCCTTTGTTTATGAAATGAAATGTTTAATATACTGTTTCTACTTTCTTTTCTATTCATAAATAATGAAGTATGTATTTAGAAATAGAGTCCAAATTTAAACTTTAACCCTAGTAAATGTTATAGATTTTTAAAATCAAAGTTAACACAACTTCGTTAGTAATACGACTTCTTAGGGCATATTTTGTTTTTTGCACATTGAAGCCCTGGATCATTCTAAATCATGTTGGGTTGCAATTTATAATTCATAGTGAGCTGTTAGAAGAAAGTCGGTTTCAAGTTGTTGCTAACGTAAGAGTTGTTCTTAATTTCTTGACATTCTTTTACATGGAGGAAAATGTAAATGTTGGTGAAACCTTTGTTGGATGTTCTATTTATGTTATTATTATTACTCTTATAATAACCATTTGGATGCTTAAGCTAACATTAAATTTTATTTATTAAGGAATATGATTTCTGTGTGTTCACAGAATAAAGACAATGACACTCTTAAGGATCTACTGAAAGCAAATGTTGAAAAGCCCGTAAAAATGCTTATCTATAGCAGCAAAACACTGGAGCTGCGAGAGACCTCAGTCACACCAAGTAACCTGTGGGGTGGCCAGGGCTTATTGGGAGTGAGCATTCGTTTCTGCAGCTTTGATGGGGCAAATGAAAATGTTTGGCATGTGTTGGTAGGTATCAACTGAGCTGTTACTGGTGGTTACAAAGCAATGTAGAGAGATGTTTTAACAATGGTTGTTTCTGGCTTAATAAGATTGTAAGGATATTATTAGGCAGTTTTTGCCAAAATTCAGCATTCATTGCTTTTTTAAATATGGATCACTTTTTTTTTAAGTTGAGGAAGAGAAGCAAATGTAGAAGTGTAAGAACTTTTTCTAATGATCTGTTCATTATAAGAAGATGTATTAAAGTAGATAGCTACAAAAGTATTTTAAATATTTGTTAAATATTATAATTTTTATACTCAGAAGTTTAAAATCTATAGTTTCTGACATCTGACACATCTCTAGCAAGACAGAAGTATACAGTTTTTTAAAAATCAATATAATTAAAAATTGAGACTATAAACTAGATTATTTTATATATATTAATTTTAGTGTGTGTTTTTTTTATCATTCTAGGAAGTGGAACCAAATTCTCCTGCAGCACTGGCAGGTCTTAGACCACACAGTGATTATATTATTGGAGCAGATACAGTCATGAATGAGGTAATTTGTGTGTTTATTAATAGTGAAAACTATATAAAATTTCCTCATTGATGTTTGAGTTGAGAAAGATATTTGCATGCTTTGCATTTAGAGTTAAAATTTCAGTCTTTGTTGATCAAGCATAACTTATGCCTCAGGGTGTTAAATGGAACATCTGGTAGGTGTCTTATTAGGTATAGCTGTGAGGAGAAACACATACTGTGCGGCAATTGCACAGATTTTGTGTATAATGTACAGAAATCTCAGCATACCTCAAGTCTAAATCAAATTCTCATTTTCAGTTGTTCGTTGATTTCATTTTCTCTTCCCCTTTTTGTTCATTGACATTAGCTCAGCTATATTAGATCCTTTTCCTTGTCTGTTAGCTAGTGGAAGTACACATTGCTAAGTCAAAAATGAGAGAAAAGGCTAGGCGCAGTGGCTCATGCCTGTAATCTCAGCACTGTGGGAGGCAGAGGTGGGAGAATTACTTGAGCTCAGGAGTTCGAGACCAGTCTGGGCAGCATAGTAAGAACCTGTCTCTATAAAAACAAAAATTATCCAGGAATGGTGGTGCATGCCTATAGTCCCAGCTACCTGGGAGGCTGAGGTGAAAGGATCACTTGCGCCTGAGAGGTTGAGGCTGCAGTGAGCCAAAACCATGCCACTGCACTGTAGCCCCGGCAACAGTTAGAGAGACCTTGTCTCAAAAAAAAAAAAAAGAGAGAGAAATAAGGTGCCCAGACAACCAGGTTTTTTTTTTTTTTTTTTTTTTTTTGAGGTAGAGTCTCACTCTGTTGCCCAGGCTAGAGTGCAGTGGTGCAATCTCAGCTCACTGCAACCTCTACCTCCCAGGTTAAAGTGATTGTCCTGCCTCAGTCTCCTCAAGCAGCTGGGACTACAGGTGCCCGCCACCACGCCCAGCTAATTTTTGTATTTTTAGTAGACAAGGTTTCACCTTATTGGCCAGGCTTGTCTCGAACTCCTGACCTCGTGATCCACCCGCCTCAGCCTCCCAACGTGCTGGGATTATAGGCGTGAGTCACTGCACCCAGCCTGACAAACAGGTCTTAATAATGGGAAGTAAGAGCAGAATATGTAGAACTTGGGTATAGAAGAAGTGTACTGAGTGCCAACTAGATCTTAAGGAACCGGGCATAAAGCCTTGTATGTAGTAGGCCTTGCTTGAATTAATATATTGAATTAAACCTGCTTGGTATACTGGTTTTCAGAAGTGATTTTTATGTCGGGGGCAGGGCCCCAGAATCTGTATTTTTCTTCTTAGGTTTCTCAGGTGATTCTGATAGTACCCAGGTTTGAGACATACTGTTCCAAAGTACAGTTAACATAAAACATTTTTCTCCTGTGGTGCTTTTGCAGTCTGAAGATCTATTCAGCCTTATTGAAACACATGAAGCAAAACCACTGAAACTTTATGTGTATAACACAGACACTGATAACTGCCGAGAAGTGATTATTACACCAAATTCTGCATGGGGTGGAGAAGGCAGGTAAGGTCATTTTTTAGACTAGGTTATGACTACTTAAACTTACCAGTCAGATATGTTGTAAACATTGTTTTTATTTTGAAAGAAGTTACTGGTTTATTATAAGACTCCTCTTTAAAAAAGGTAAGAGCTAGCCTAGAATATTAGAACCCATTTTTTTAAAGTACATATCTAGGGAACATAGTATATGTACTATAGTCCTTTTCTTTACTGACCTAAGAGCCAACAGCATTTCTTTTTAATTTGAGGAGTTATTGCACATAAGCAATAATTATAGAAAAGCCTAGGATTTGGAAACTTTCCATGTTTTCAAAAGTTTTAGTCCTATGCTGGGAAAAGGATAACTTAGTTGCTGCAGGCAGGAAAAGCCTCCATTTGCTCACAGTATCTTTACCCACACTACCTGAGATTCTCCAGCTGAATGTGTGTTGCCACAAGAATTTCAACTTGTTGCAGTTTGAGAAAAGTAAGATAGATGTGTCATCCAAGAGTCTGGCCTATCTAGGGCAATACTTGATGAAATTATCATTGTCCATTGCCCAGGTTTGTTAAGCACCCAGAAATACGATCTGCTCAAGCCATTCAAAATTTATTCACTACAGAGGCACTTCCTCATATAAACTAGATTTGCAGAGAAGCTGCTGTCTTTATTTGAATGGCAAATTTTCAGTTTGCAGTAGAAAAATACCCCCTCTCCAGTTAGAAGAATACTCAGGTCGGATTAGTACCACAAGAGTGCGTGGTGAGCCTGGAATCAAACTAGAGGAAGAGATCCCGTGGACAGTGAAGACCAACAGCAAAGAACATCACATATTCTTTCTTTTTTAATAATGTTGACTAAATTTTGCTACATTCTTTGGAAGACATTTTTCCTCTTGATATGTTTAATACTGTCAGTTGGCCATTGTGTTAGCTAGGCCCATAGAGAACATTTTCCTCAGTCTGTCTCTGACCATGCATTTGGCCTTTCTGTGCCTCTGTTTTTATTCCTTCCTCAGAGGCTGACCGCGTTTCGTTTATTAAATCTTATTTCTCTTAATTTCATTCTTAGACGATCTTTAAGTTTGCCCAGAGTCTTGCTGTTGCCTCAAGTGCGTTGTCTATTACCACTTAATTACTTTGATCAGTAAGCACCCTGTTTTCAAATGCAGCTACCTCTGAAAGGCCATAATTGAGCAATATAAATCATTTAATCTTTATTTCTCTAAATCTTGTGAGATCTAGTCCAGTGAGAATTGTAGGGTTTTGTTTGTTTGTTTGCTTGTTTGTTTGGAGACAGGGTCTTGTTCTGTTACCTGGGCTGGAGCACAATCATAGTTCACTGTAGCCTTTAACTCCTGGGGTCAAGCAGTCCTCCTGCCTCAGCTTTCTAAGTACCTGGGACTACAGGTGTATACACTGTACCCGGCTAATTTAGAAACTTTTTTTTAGAGGTGGGGCCTCGCTTTGTTTCCCATGCTAGTCTTGAACTCCTCGCTTCAAGCATTCTTCCCACCTTGGCCTCCCAAAGTGCTGGGATTATAGGTGTGAGCCACCATGCCTGGCTGAATTGCAGTTTTGATTGTGAGGAAGGAAGGAACAAATAATTGTGAGATGAAGCATCATTGTGCAAATCAGACTGGTTAAAGAAGAGCAAGGCCTGGCATGGTGGCTCACTCCCGTAATGCTACCACTTTGGGAGGCTGAGGCTGGTGGATCACTTGAACCCAGGAGTTCAAGACCAGCCTGGGCAACCTGATGAAACTCCATCTCTACAAAAAATATAAAAATTAGCTGAGTGCAGTGTCATGCGCCTGCAGTCCCAGCTACTCAGGAGGCTGAGGTGGGAGAATTGCTTGAGCTCAGGAGGCAGAGGTTGCAGCGGTGAGCCAAGATCATGCCACTGCACTACAGCCTGGGCAACAGAGTAATAACTTGTCTAAAAAAAAAAAAAACAAACACAAACCAAGAGCTGAAGTTGGCCACTGCCAGCTCACCCAGCTTTTGGTGGCAGTGGAGGTAATAGATGGTGTGGCAGGGAAAGGCACAGAGGTATTTCATGCATGGCCTACTCTGAAAGTGTCAAGTTGTTTGGTAAATAAAAGACGTCATGAGGGAAACATAAGTTGGAACCTGATGTGGAGAGCCTTATTTACCACAGTCAGGAATTCTGATATATTTTGACCAGTTGAAGCTGTGATAATTGTATCAGTAGGGGTTTTGGGGTTCAAATGGTAAAAAAACAGCTGTCACCATCATAAGCAGATAACATACTTATTGATGTAGATTAGCTCATGTAATCAAAGGAACAGCTAAAGAACCAGATGTAGAAAGGACAGGACTCAGAAAACCTCTAGGGATTTAGATAAGAAAAAGTATTTGGCAATTTCATCGGTATTCATTCTGCTAAAGCCATTTTTGTTTTTTCTCTGACTCCCAAGGTTTGCAGCCATGGGCAAGAGAAATTGGCCTGGCTTTGACCATGGTTTGCCCTTGGTTTGGGCAGAGTAGACTGATTGACAGTCTCACCAGCACTGCACACAACAGCAGAGAAGTAATCCCACAAAGGGAGGAAAGAGAAAGGAATGTTGGGAAGTCATCAGACTATACAAAGAAGCAATGTGATCACATCTGGTAGCAGTGGGAGGATGACATAGAAGAGATCTGGGTTGAACATACATGACTGATTTGTGTCAGTTTCTGAAGGAGAACTATGGAATGTGTAAATGATGTCATCATACAGAAGTGCTTAGAGCACTTCAGTGGAAAGGCTGTATGTATGTCATTCATATAGCGAATAATCATCAGTGTCTACCATATGCCAGCAGCTGTGAAGGCAGTAAACAGACAAGGTCTCTGCCCTTAAAGACCTTAACATTTTGTTGAGGGAGATAGATAGTAAATAAATACACAGTGTGTTGCACGGTGATGAATGCTTGAAAAATAAAGGAGTAAGGGTGGTATCCACAATGGAGGAAAGGGTGCCGTTTTCTATGGGGTGGTCCAGGAGACCTCTGCTTAGATGATATCACTTAATGAAATTTGTTTGTTTTTAAATTTTAAAATCTCAAAAAAAAAAGGGAGTACATATTCAGGGCAACTTGAATCTATGCTCTTGATTTGCCAAAAAAAAAAAAAAAAAAACCTCAAAGAAATACAAGCTGTGATTGATAACAACATTAAGGAAAAAATGTTTTTATAGCCTAGGATGTGGCATTGGATATGGTTATTTGCATCGAATACCTACACGCCCATTTGAGGAAGGAAAGAAAATTTCTCTTCCAGGACAAATGGCTGGTACACCTATTACTCCTCTTAAAGATGGGTTTACAGAGGTAAGATAATGTTCCTACCTGAGTATATCATGAAGTTTTTACCAAAACAAGTCTATGGCAGTAACACTATGAGTTAGGGTAGATGATGAGTTAAGTATTGATTGTGTTAAGTTTTATGTTCATGTAAAATACCTAGATAGAGGTTAGCTATATGAGTCTGGATTTTGGGAAAAAGGACAGGGCTAGAGATGCAGATTTGGGAATCATCAGCAAAGAGAGGGTAATGTAACCCAGTGGCTGTTATGATTCCTGTACTGGTAGGGATTGGGTCTGGCTGGGTCAGAGGACTACAGTCAGAATCTTGAAAATCTGGATGGGCAGAGATCTAGCAAAGGAAGCTCAGCAGAAGGCCCGAGGGAAAACAAAGCTTCAAGAAGTTGGACACAGTCAGCCATGTCAGGTACTGCAGAGAAGTCAGGTGAAAGGAGTGAAAAAAAATCATGTCCTGGGCGAGAGCAATTTCAGAGACTTGCCAGGGGGCAAATACCAAATTGCAAGTCAGCAGAGTGAATGGGTGGAAAGGTGCTGCTAGCTGTTGCTTACTGTTTGAAGAAACAATTGAGAAAACAAGGAGAGCTGTTGGGGGTGGGGTCATGGGGGGAGTGAGGGGGCTATTACAGGATCAAAGGAAGACTTTTTAAGGAACGAGATATTTGAGCAAGCTTATAGGGTTTTTGAAATTTCTTAAGGCATCTCAGGGCAGTTAACTCTTGTCTGCACGACTAAATAAAAACCAAACATCCAAAAAGAAAATGCTGCTGTTGTAAAGACAGGGCTGTTGCCACTGTGGTTTTGTCTATGCAATTTGGTCATCCTCAGTTCTAGAGGAAGGAAAGAGGAGCTGCTGGGAAGTTTCACCCCTGCCGTTGCCTCATGGCCAGAGCCAATGTAGTTACATGTTCAGACCCCAACTACCATATCCACTGACCATAATCAGGGGTTTCCCAGATGAACCTCTTTGGGTAGTCTGAGAAGATGAAACAGTGACTAGCAGCCAGAGAAAGGGCCGGAATACAGGTTGTCTCAGAATGTACCGAGGGGCACTGGAGTTGCAGCAGGTGGATTATTCAGAAATGAAACCACCCATCTGTAGAGTCCTTATAGACTCCTCCTTTTTCTTCTCCTGAAAGGTGGAGATCTGGCTGCTGCATTTATTCACTGATGAGAAAATATTAAATGGACTCATGAGGTTGGAAATATTGAGAAGTCTATCATGCGTTACATTTGATCTTAGCCAAAAGGCTGAGAAGCGATGTCTATCATGTATTAAGACTTCCAGCTGATTTCTTTCCTGAGCAAGGAAAGTTAAAATAAATAAATAAACAAACCGGCTGGGAATTCAGAGTGAAGAGGAAAGGAGTGGTGGTTTAAAGCCTGAATAAAATGATTTCCAGGTGGTGAGGGAAGAGGAGAGAGTAGAATCTCTCCTAGTGTGGAAGTATCTAGAACAGTGGGTGCAACTTGCGGTAGAAGCCATGTGTCCCAAGACTAGAAGTGACAGGACAGAGAGCTGCTTACAGTGCATGGTCCATGACATGTACCAAAATTAGGAGGGAGTGTGTGGAGGCAGACATGCCAGATGAAGCTTGTGACAGCTCGTATATGAACCAAATATGTATCTGCAGGGCAGGTAAGAGCCAATGTTTGTATTTTCTTTTAAATAAACTTAAGTAATCTTCCTTTTCTCTCTTTTTTTGGAAGGTCCAGCTGTCCTCAGTTAATCCTCCGTCTTTGTCACCACCAGGAACTACAGGAATTGAACAGAGTCTCGCTGGACTTACTATTAGCTCAACTCCACCAGCTGTCAGTAATGTTCTCAGTACAGGTGTGCAGAAAAATATATTCTGTTTTCAGTCTATTTTATTTTGTAATATTATTGCATAGAATTTTAAAAGTTGACCAGCTACAGTGGCTCACACCTGTTATCCCAGCACTTTGGGAGGCTAAGGCAGAAGGATTGCCTGAGCTCAGGAGTTAGAGACCAGCAATATGGTAGAACATACAAAAAAAAAAAAAATTAGCCAGGTGTGGTGGTGTATGCCTGTAGTCCCAGCTACTTGAGAAGCTGAGATGGGAGGATTGCTTAAGTCTCGGAGGTTGTGGCTGCAGTGAGCTGTGATTGTGCCACTGCATTCCAGCCTGGGCAACAGAGCAAGACTCTGTCTCAAAAAAAAGAATTCTAGTAATTATGGCCAGTGTACCTTGAAAACTGCATGTATACTCTGTGTTGACAGGTCCTGGATGTGAAAGCTTGTTCTAAATCACCATGTGGATACATATGGAGCTTAAATCTCTTTCCTGCATATTTTAGACCCTGAGCTTTCCTTAGGTTCTACAACTTGTAAAGTCAGAACTCTGGCTTTAAATTCCGTTGAACTGCTATGGTTACTCAACAAATGTTTGTGTGTTTCTGAAGTAGTAGGCACTGGAGATGCAAAAGTGAGTAGGAGCTCCTATCTGAGCTCAGTCTCGCTTAGGGGACATGTGCCTGTCTCCTGCCTTTTCTTCTTCTTCTTTTTTTTTTTGAGACGGAGTCTCGCTCTTGTTGCCCAGGCTGGAGAGCGGTGGTGCGATCTTGGCTCACTGCAACCTCTGCCTCCACGATTCAAATGATTCTCATGCCTCAACCTCCCAAATAGCTGGGATTACAGGCACGTGCCACCACACCCAGCTAATTTTCGTATTTTTAGGAGACATGGGGTTTCGCCGTGTTGGCCAGGCTGGTCTTGAACTCCTGAACTCAGGTGATTAGCCCTCCTTGGCCTCCCAAAGTGCTGGGATTACAGGTTTGAGCCATTGCACCTGGCCTCCTTCCTTTTCTTCATTCCTTGTTCTACCTAATGTAGTCCTTTTTGTTTGTTTTGGGTTTTTGTTATTTTTTTTATTGCTTTCTTAAGATAAAATGCATATTACCATACAATTTACCTGCTTAAAGTATACGATCCAGAGTTTTTTAGTGTATTTGTAGAGTTGTACAACAAATAACCTCAGTCAATTTCAAAATATTTCATCACACCAAAAGAAACCCTGTACCCATTATCACACTCTGTCACCTAGGCTGGAGTACAGTGGCGCGACCCGGGCTTACTGCAACCTCTGTCTCCCGGGTTCAAGTGATTCTCTGCCTCAGCCTCCCAAGTAGCTGGGACTACAGGCGCATGCCACCACACCCGGCTAATTTTTATATTTTTAGTAGAGATGGAGTTTCACCATATTGGCCAGGCTGGTCTCGAATACCTGACCTTGTGATCCTGGGTTCAAGGAATTCTCCTGCCTCAGCCTCCTGGGTATCTGGGACTACAGGCGTGCACGACTGTGCCTGGCTAATTTTTTTGTATTTTTAGTAAAGACGGCGTTTCACCATGTTGGCCAGGCTGGTCTCGAAAGAACTCCTGACCTCAGGTGATCTACCTGCCTCAGCCTCCCAAAGTGCTGGGTTACAGGCTTGAGCCACTGCGCCTGGCCCCAGATGCTCTTCTGATTTTAGGAGATAGTTGACATGTCTCTTCAAGCCCCAGTTTCTCTTTGAAATTTTTAATCTTTCCTTATTACATTGTAGTTTTACTTGTATTGCCTTATAAGCACATGCACAGAGATCCCTGGCTTATGGCACTGCAGAGAAATGGCTTCTGTTTAAGACAAATGTAAATAAAGCAGTAATTGCTCAAGATACTGAAAAAAATTGACATCATCACTTTTGAGTAAATAAACTTGAAAAGACTAAAATGTTCTAGCATAATAACAAGTGAGAAACAACTTTTTGATGGGCATTTAGTTTTCTGTCTTCATTTTTCATTATATTGCTTGCAAAGTAGCCCATGCAATGTGACATAATGTAATATAATAGCCTATATAATGTAACTCTAGAGATATAAAAGTAACTGTAGAGAAATAAAAGTGTATATATTTTTAAACTTTTTTTGTGGATGTGCAGATTTTTGGATTATAAAATTTTTGGAAAATGACTCTACTGTTTTGAAGTGGCATTCTTCATTGTGACCTTTTCAGTGAACCCCTCACACTTTCTGTTCTCCTTCCCTGCTTGATTTTTCTGCAGTGTATCATCTTTTTTTTTTTTTATTTTTTTTGAGATGGAGTCTTGCACTGTCGCCCAGGCTGGAATGGAGTGGTGTGATCTTGGCTTACTGCAACCTCTGCCTCCCAAGTTCAAGTGATTCTCTTGCCTCAGCCTCCCAAGTAGCTGGGATTATAGGCGCTCACTACCATACCAAGTTAATTTTTGTATTTTAGTAGAGACTGGGTTTCACTGTGTTGCCCAGGCTTTTCTTAAACCCCTGACCTCAGGTGATCCGCTTGCCTCAGCCTCCCAAAGTGCTGGGATTACAGGAATGAGCCACCGCGCCTGGCACGAGTGTATCACCATTTTACATGCTATGTATTTTACGTATTTGATTTTTCTCCTTTCCTTTTCCTGCCCCTCATTAGAACATAAATTTCCTGAAGGTTGTGATTTCTGTTTTCTTCAAGTTGTAAAGTGCCTCAGTGCCTAGAACAATGTGTAACATACAGTAGGTGCCTCAAAAAACTTGAATGAATGACCGCACTCAACTATGCATTAACTTCTTTGAGAATCTGATGAAAGCAAATAACCTGCCTTCTGAAAATTGTTGTATACAATTTTAGGAGCTTCACAGACCCCCTGAAGCCCATTTGTGGGCCCTAGATTTAGAATTCCTGGCTTAGATTTAGTCAGTTATTTTTGAGACTTGTGAATGTATCCTTTAAGAATGAAAAGAAACTTATGTTAAAGACTTTATTGAGAAATAGAAGAAATTTGCTTAATCAATCCAAGCTGCTTTTATTTTCTTAAAACCAAGATTTCAAAACAAATATAAAAAAATGATAGCATTGCTATTGTGTGTGACCACTTAACAAAGCATACAGTCACTAACATTTTGGTACAGAGTAGAGAACAGCTTCTTATATTTGAGTGAAATTATACCGTCTGAGATCCAGTAGAGCATTTGCCAGTGCTTCAGTTAGACTTTTTTCTTATTTTTGCTTGCCTCTGAATTCTGCAGAAAAGTAGACAAATGAAGAAATAATAGACTGTCTGCATGGTCGGTTCATACTTTTAGGCACAATTTATTCCCACTACCATATTTATGCAGATCTGTAAGACAAAATCTGGAATCAGTGCGCTAGATAAATGAAAATGAATGCTAAATTAGTGAAAGATGTACTTTCATTTATTGTTTCAACGTTGGCAAAACCTCCCACTGGGGTAAGTGGTAAACATGATTAGGTGGTATCCTAAGGCTTACTTGTACATGAAAACCATAACCTCCTCAAGCTGACGTTAGTACAAATGGAAATGTGTTAGACTTCAAAGGACTGTCACAGAACCTAAGGTCAAAAGGAAGTGGACATTCAGGAAGCCAAGTCATTCTATCCATCCTAGAGGTTCATACGCTGTTTTGTCTCTTTCAGGCTACCTATGACATTCTCTGCTTTCACAAACCAGCATTCTCTGTTTCACAGGGCACATAGTCCCCCTGAAACCCCAGGCTTACATGGCATCTTAATTTAGGAGCCCAGTAGAGATTGACTAGAATCCTTGTGTGCCATTTACAAATGTCTAAGATAGTTTTCTATTCCTGCCCTGCTTAGGTCAGGCATAAACCTCTCGTCCAGTGAGCTGGGCTGGGAGTGGGATTGCATGGCCTCCTGCCCTCTTGGCCAAGGCTCTGCTAAAAGCCTTTGTTAAGAGAAGAGCTGTGGGCAGCGTTAGTGGAGCTGCCATAAAGGGTGACATACAATCAGTTGCAGCTGGAAATTGGGACCAAATGAAAACCCAACAGTGGTGCAGGGAGGGGACTGAAGATTGTCCTAACGCGTTCTGTTCATTTTTTTGTCCACTAAATTTGTTAGAAATGAAAAGACTGTGCTTTCATTTTAGGTGTACCAACAGTACCGTTATTGCCACCACAAGTAAACCAGTCCCTCACTTCTGTGCCACCAATGAACCCAGCTACTACATTACCAGGTAACCACCAGGGGACTAGAGGTGTGGCTAATGATAATAGCATTACTAATATTTGCATCTTAAAAACAATGAAAAATATTATACCTATGTGGTAACTTTTTATGTCTTTTAATCTCAATTTATCTCGGCAGTAAGTCTGTGATAAATAAGAGCTAGGGCAACTCTTCTTAGTAGCCGAGGAACCAGAGATGTCAGTTATCAGCTAGTTAGCTGCAGAGCCTAGCACTCCTTACCCCCAGCCAGCGGCCACCTGCCGCCCTTGCAACTCCACAGTGCAGCAGCAGCCAGGAATCGGGAATCTGCAGAAGTCCATTCTCCCGTCTCCTGTCTCCTTAGTGACAGACGAACAGTCGTTCGTGTGAGCAGACACTATGTCCTGGAAGAGAAGGCTCCTTATCTGAGTCTTTAGTAGCTCTAACATTAAATGAAATGTTTGTGTTTTTCTCTTTATATTCCTAGTGAAGACCAAGTCCCTTTATCCAGCCTATAATAATCAAATATTATTTCAGTGATCAAATATACTTTCCTTGTGAGGGCTTTTAATGTATAGCTAAAAATGTCATTATCCAAGCATATTAAGCCATGAACCAAATACGTGCACACACAGAATGATAAAGCAAGTGTGCTGACACGTGGACATGTGGGAAGTTGAGTGAAAGGTATATGTGGGGATTCTTTGTACTACTTTTGCAACTGTAAGTCTGCAATTATTTTTCAGAATAAGAAATTTAAAATGCCATAGAGACTGTAAACCTCAACCATCAAAGAAAAATTCAGTTTCATTTTCTGCCATGTTTACTGAAACAAATCAGCCTTTTCTCCAAGGCACTCGGGCCATAATCATTCTTATTGCAGAGTGTTAGGAGTATTAGTTATTTATTTTCATCTTTACCCATTTAGCCACCTAATCCATCTAATCACTTGGGTATAGAAATATATTTCAGTTAAGTGAAATTTTGTTGTTGTTAATGCGATTATGATACGAACTGCCACACATTAGGTGGACTTCTGGTACTGTCACTTGGAAGTGGCTAGGATTGTTTTTAATACACACGGATTTATTTCTTCCCCAGGTCAAGTGATTTCCCTTTTGTTCTTTTCTGCCTTCTGTTCAGGTTTGATGCCTTTACCAGCAGGACTGCCCAACCTCCCCAACCTCAGCCTCAACCTCCCAGCACCACACATCATGCCAGGGGTTGGCTTACCAGAACTCGTGAACCCAGGTACGTTGCAGACTTCATCCTCCTAGGATTCTCTCTAATAAAAAGTTTCATTCAGGAATGCCCATCCTCTTCAGTTTTTTTCTGGAAAGAGTGAATCAGTTCAACACATTTCAGCTACTTCAAATAAATATTCATCTTTTTTGTTTAAAAAGCTTAAGAGCACACCTATTATCCCAGCACTTTGGAAAGCCAAGGTGGTGGGTGGATCACCGGAGGTCAGGAGTTCAAGACCAGCCTGGCCAACATGGTAAAACCCCGTCTCTACTAAAAATACAAAAATTAGCTGGATGTGGTAACACCTGCCTGTAATCCCAGCTACTCGGGAGGCTGAGGCAGGAGAATCACTTGAACCCAGGAGGTAGGGGTTGTAGTGAGCTGAGATTGCGCCACTGTACTCCAGCCTAGGCAACAGAATGAAACTCCATCTCAAGATAAAAATAAAAATGAAGTACTAGTAGTAAAGTCAAACAACCATTTACTGTCTCAGCGCTCACCCTACCTTTCCTTTTGTGCCCTGTATTCTTGGCTCCTCCTCTGTCCTTTCCCCAAATTTGACAGGCTCTCAGCAGTGAGGGTTTCACCAGCCGGGGGTTGCCCTTTGAACCTGTGCTTTACACCCTGCCTTTCCTTTGTTTCTTGAAGTAATTACCCTTTCCTTCATTCTGCATTTTAAAATTTTTTTTTATTTGAGACAGAGTCTTCACCCTGTTGCCCAGGCTGGAGTGCAGTGGTGTAATCTCATCTCATGGCAGCCTCCACCTCCTGGATTCAAGCAATCCTCCTGCCTCAGTGGCACTGTAGTCCCTAGTAGCTGGGACTACAGGTGTGTGCCACCATGCTAATTTTTTTTTTTTTAAATAGAGACAAGGTTTTGTCATGTTGCCCAGGCTGGTTTCTAGCTCCTGGGCTCAAACAGTCCTCCCACCTTGGCCTTCCAAAGTGCTGGGATTACAGGCATGAGCCACCATGCCTGGCCTTGCATTTTAAGATCATCATAATGAGCCCACCAAGTATAATATAAATGGTTATCAATCACAGGTTTTAAGCAGAGGCTGGGTACCCCTGGTGAGGACAGTGGAGGGGGCGATAATCCAGGCCCTCCCTTCTGCTGCCGTCGCAGGATGGTTGTTGCCTACCTCTTCCTGTTGTCTGTCAAAAGTGCAGCTGTAACTCAGTTTGCAGCTGGCCTGGGTGAGCATGAGTCCCCCTGTCTGACATCCAGTGTAGCTGTGTCACCTGCTGGGTGGGCTGCTATCTGTCCTGACTGGATCATTTCTTCCCTGAGCCAGTTTCCCCCAGTGCTGGGCCAGGTCACATGGAGCCTAGAAATTGAGAACCTATTCCTCTAGGCAGCCTTGATAGGGAATAGTTAGCCCTGCCAGGGCCTCCATCTGGAAAGGTTGTGATTTGTGTTACCTCTTCAGCTTCAGTTTCCTTAATGAAATGTAAATAAAAATAGCCCTTTGGCGACGCCTGCTACCCTTTCAGTGCCGGGAGGATGTATGATCTGTGCCGTTTCTGTCCTAGGTCTGCCACCTCTTTCTTCCTTGCCCCCCCGAAACTTACCTGGCATTGCACCTCTCCCCCTGCCATCCGAGTTCCTCCCATCATTCCCCTTGGTTCCAGAGAGCTCTTCTGCAACAAGCTCAGGGGAGCTGCTGTCTTCCTTCCCGCCCACCGGCAGCCCACCCTCCGACCCTGTCACAACTACTGCAAAGGCAGACACTGCCTCCTCACTCACTGTGGATGTGACACCCCCCACTGCCCAGGCCCCTGCCACTGTTGAGGACAGAGTCGGCGACCCCACTCCAGTCAGCGAGAAGCCTGTTTCTGCGGCTGTGGATGCCAACGCTTCTGAGTCACCTTAACTTTGAACCGTTCTTCAGAATCGGCGTGGTGTATTTATTTAACCACGGGAGCGTGTCTGGAAATGCAAACTATCATTAATTTCATACTAGTTTGTACCGTATCTGTAGGCATCCTGTAAATAATTGCAAGGGGAAAACTAAACAAGAGGACGTGGGTTGTATCCTGCCAGGTTGAGTGGGGCTCATGCACGAGGGAGAGAGATGTCAGAAAGTGTTTGTATTTTAAACAACCAAAAAGATTGAAGGATGGCTTGCTGCCAGGCTTCCACCGCCATTCCTGGGGGGGGTGTGTCTTCGGGAAAGGTGGTGGCAGGGCGTCCATGAGGTTCCTTGTCCCTTGCTGCTCCTTCCGTAAGAAAATGAAATATTCTATGCCTAGTACTCACACGCAACATTTCTTGTACTTTGTAAGTCGTTTGTGAGAATGCAGACCACCTCACTAAACTAAATGGTAAAGAGATTTTACTTTTGGTCTCCGTGAGTCACATCTCTATTAAGGTTTACACAGAAATTCCACCTGAAGACTTGTGGTAAAGTTCCACAGCGTGCACTGTTATTTGAACGTCTTTTTATTCAGCCTATACACGGATCCTTGTTTTGAGCTCTCAGAATCACTCAGACAACATTTTGTAACTGCTGCTGTTGCTTTCTACGTCCACCTAAAGTGGCATTTCAAAAGAAATAAAGAAGGTGTCACAGTTTTAAACCAGAAGGTGGCACTCTGTGGCTCCCTGTAGTATTATAGCTATACTGGGAAAGCATAGATACAGCAATAAAGTACAATAATTTTTTTTCTTGTGTTACATCTAAATTGCAATCCTTAATTGCCACATGTGCACTTATTACTCTCCAATATGTCACGCGTCTTTAACTTTTCATGTCCTATG
Source organism: Cacajao melanocephalus (assembly GCA_963573385.1). Taxonomy (NCBI): domain Eukaryota; kingdom Metazoa; phylum Chordata; class Mammalia; order Primates; family Pitheciidae; genus Cacajao; species Cacajao melanocephalus. Next base: position 1,016 of record CAUYLG010025067.1, on the reverse strand, counting down.
TTTGCTTTCTCCCGTTTTCTAAGAGATGGTAAGATAACTGGAATTGATTTACTGAATGAAATTAAATGCAGCTATTCCTGTTTTTGAAATAAGACCAAAGTGGTTCCTCAGTTATTGCCCTGGTATGAGTCTGAAGATGCTCATCCCCTGCAGGGAGGATGTGGCTGAGGTGGCAGTACCCTCACGTCACCCTCATGTCACTCGCCCCTGGCTGCCCTGCTAGACACTCGAGGTCGGTGCCAGCCCAGCACTCTCCCAGGAGGCCCAGAGCCAAACAGTTAATGGGGGTAGATTGGTTTCTGGGGCCAGGTGTGTACTTAAAACTGAATTATGAAAGAAGGCTCCAGCCCTAATCATAGCTTCTTCTGTTTACACCATGGAAATGTTTCTAGAATATTTCAGTTAGCAATCCTATTTTTTGAAAAAGAGCTTGTAACAGGTGAGGAAAGTATTCACAAGCACATTTAAATGTTATAATTTTTGACTTTCCAGGATACGAAAAGTTGAAGTTACTACTTTCGGAAAGATTTCTTAAAACAAATATTAAGATCTCCTTAATATTTGTTGCTTTACATTGAAAAACAACAGATATTAAGGAGATCCCTTAGTGGAAAGCAAGTGAGTAATTTTTAAGTTATACAAGACGATTTTTTAAAAAACAGGTCTTCCGAGGCAGCGCTTGTGAACTCTGGTGCAGTCACAGCTCTCATTTGGGAGCGATAACAGCCTGGGCTCTCTTCCTGGGCAGATGTTCATAGCGTAAATGAAACACTAATCTCTAGTGAGATTGAGGGACCCTTTTTTTTTTTTTTTTTTTTTTTTTTTTTTTTTTTTTAAACGGGGGGTGGCCCGTCAACCCCGGGGGGGGGGCGTGGGCATCGTCTCTGGCTGGGCTCGTAGGCCGGGGTGCCGGGGTACTCGCTGTTTATTAAAAAAAAAAATAACCAACAAAACAAAAAACAACCGGGTCCCTCCATCGCACTAGAGATTAGTGTTTCATTTACGCTATGAACATC
>CAUYLG010025066.1:0-25085 GCA_963573385.1 Cacajao melanocephalus | reverse complement strand
TGGTGATGAAGTTTTTTCTGTTTCTTAGTTTTCCTTCAGCGGATGCCCTTTCCCCACAGAGCTAGGCCTTCCTGGGTTCAGCTATGCTTACTGTGAAACTCTCAGTCCTCAGCGCTTCCAATTGCTGTTCTCCTTGTGGGGATGGGACCAGCCGAGCCTGACTCAAAAGGCACCAAGTCGCGTATACTCTGCACCAAGAAGCACGGCGCCACGCTGGGGCACTGGCAAAACAGCAGTGCCGGCCAAAAGAGTCATGCTGGTGACTCGTGTGGCTCCTCCGCTGGGTAGCACCCAGTTTGTGGGCAACAAAAATTCGTCTGAAATTGCAGCGTCCACTCGCTCTCTGTGCTTTCACTGGAAGCTACAATCCTGAGCTGTCGTTAATCAGCCATCTTGGATCTCTCTCCACCTGGTGATGAAGTTTTTTCTGTTTCTTAGTTTTCCTTTGGTGGACGCCCCTTCCCCACAGAGCTGGACCTTCCTGGTTCAGCTGTGCTTGCTGTGAAACTCTCAGTCTTCAGTGTTTCCAATTGCTGTTCTCCTTGTGGGGATGGGACCAGCTGAGCCTGACTCTAAGGGCACCCCATCCCGTATACTCCACACAGAGAAGTGCCGTGCCATGGCGCCAGCAAAACAGCTGCGCCAGCCAAAAAAGTCATGCTGGCGACCCATGTGGCTCCTCTGCTGGGAATCTCCCAGTCTGTGTGCAACAACAATTCTTCTGAAAGTGCGGTGTCCACTCGCTCTCTGCGCTTTCACTGGGAGCTACAATCCTGAGCTGCTGCTAATCGGCTATCTTGGATCTCTCTCCAGTACATATTTTTTAAAGGTCAATTATATACTTTCTACAGAGACTGGACTGTTTAGTTATTTCTAAATAATTTTGTGACTAAAACACGTTGGCTGCACCAGATCTTACCTACATTCAAAAGGTTTGATTTTTAAAATCCTGTAAAGCTTATTACCCTTTTTTTGTAAACTTATTTACTTCACCTTCAGAGCATCTCCTCAGTGTCTTGAAGAGAGATAAAAAGAATAAGGAAGTCAGTGCAGCCATAAAAAAGAATGAGCTCATATCCTTTGCAGGGACATGGATGAAGCTGTAAACCATCATCCTCGGCAAACTAACACAAGAACAGAAAACCAAACAAACCAAACACTGCATGTTCTCACTCATAAGTGGGAGTTGAACAATGAGAACACATGGACACAGGGAGGGGAACATCACACACTGGGGCCTGTCAGGGGATGGGGGACTATGGGAGGGATAGCATTAGGAGAAATGCCTAATGCAGTTGATGGGTTGATGGGTGCAGCAAACCACCATGGCACATGTATACCTATGTCACAAACCTGCACATTCTGCACATGTACCCCAGAACTTAAAGTATACTAATTAAAAAAAAGAATAAGGAAGTCAGTGGCTTCAAAACTTTTTGTCAAAATTTAGAGAAGATTCATTCAACCATTTAAAACAAACATCAAACAAGCAAACATTCCTTACAACATTTTTGAATATGAGACCAGGTTTTTGCATTCAGTACAAACTATCATAAGAGAAAATATTCACATTTTCCTTCACTTCGAGATTTATGGTTTGCTTGTTTAAATGAAAGCAAAGAACATGTCTATAGGAAATAAAAAAAGGGGGGCTAACATATTAAATGAAAACAAATAACAGGAAAGTTGAAATATAATATCTGGAAAATTAATTGATATTTTTACTTATTATCAAATCATCACAATGTTTTTGAAGTGGAGAGAATAAAAGAATATGACATGATATATTAATATCATAATTCTAATGCTACTTTAAATCCTTTTCTAAAGGAAACTGTGGATAAATATATAACTAGAGAGATCATTTTTAATTATAGCAGATTTCTGTTGGTATAAGGTCAAATCAGACAACTCTCATCAAACAGCCCAGTAAAATGCCCAAGGCCTCACATCACTGAGTTGGGTACTTCCTCTAAGCTACCAGGATGATCTGTAATGTCCTTTTATATTTATGTTTTACTTTGGGTTCCCCCTTGAAGCAGATGAACCCTGAGACAAGCATTCAAATACAAATAGTTTATTTGGCAGATGATTCCAGCAGAAACTAGGAGTGGGCAATTGAAACCGTGAATAACAAAACTCTGTACTGGGAAGCTTCCCAGTACAGAGTTTGTCAAGCTGGTAAACATTGTGAAGAGCTGGAGCTAAATCCCAGGAGTCAGCATAGGATGAGTGCTGCAGTTACCCCACCCATGGGGCAAGAGAGCTGATGTTGGTATACACTGATGCCCCCCACCCCATCAGTCCTTACATGAGAGCTGCTGAGGCAGGGGCACTAATTTCTCAGCATAATTAGCCTATCTTGTTCAATAAGTGAACAGAGTGGGTCCCGGCAGCCAGAAGAAGCCTGGAGTAAAGAAATGCAGTTTCTGGCAGCTGGAAGTCAGTCCAGCCTACATATGCTGAGGTGGTGCCTTAGTCTCCTGGGGCTACCACAACAAATTACCACAAACTGTGTGGCTTAAATGCAACAATCTATTCTCTCACAGCTCTGGAGGCCAGAAGTCTGAAATTAAGGTATCATCAGGGCCATGATCCCTCTGGAGGCTCTAGGGGAGAATTCTTTCTTGCCTCTTAAAGTGTCTGGTGGCTCCAAGCATTTATGAGTTTGACTTGTGATGACATCTTTCTAATTTGTTCTTCTATCTTCACATCACCTTCTGTTTCATGTCTCTGTATCTTCTCCCCTTCTCTTCTAAAGATACTTGTCATTGGATTTAGGGTCCACCCTAAATTCAGGATGATTTCATCTCAAGATACTTAACTTAATTACATCTGCAAAGATTCTTGCCAAACAAGGTCACATTCATGCATTCTAGGAGTTAGGACGTAGACATATCTTTTGGGAGGCCACTATTCTATCCACTACAGGTAGTATGGGTGGGAGGTATGAGAAGGACCTCAATAGTATTTGCTACAATCTAGTAATTCCTAACAATCACAGTCAATCATTTCTGTACCCTTTCATCCTTCACCACCAGTACAAATCATTCACCCAAGATCAGCTTTCAGCTTGTATGTGTGTTGTGTTAACTGTTGACCTTGTTTCCCTTTCCTCTGTATGTTTTCATAGTGTGAATACTTGCTGTGGCAAGTAGAAAAGTTCCTTTTTAAAGTTTCCTTTCTTGTTAAAGAATAAATTATAAATGTGCTAATAACTCTGTTAAGCCCTATCCTATGGAGCTGTTAGACATGCCATGATTACAGGCACGTAGTACATTCCATGCCCTTGTATGTTAACCAAGATATCTGTGCTGGACATGCTCACAGGCATGTCCCTGCTCTCCATTGCTTTTACCTGTTTATAAAAGTTTTAAGTTGTTAGCCGATCGGGTTTTAGTTTAGACTGTGAGGTCTGGCTCCTGCCAATGGCATGCAGACACAGCAGTAAGGACGACCCCAAATGCGTAAGGAATAAATTTGTGTGTTTTCCTTTGTTCATGGTACTCTTGTGGCAAGATGGCTAGCAAGAATACCCTTCCTGCAGTCCAGGAAGTAAAAATTGCATTGCTGAAAGATCCTTTGTCTCAGTGCTGATCTTTCTTTGCGGCACCGAGCATATATTTCCAACATTGCCTTATACGGAACTGTGGGATTATTGGTTATTTATCAAACATAAATTGATCGTTAAAAGCAATAACCACAACAAACAGGGATGGGATGTCCTTATACTTACAAAAAAACTTTTTGTAAATAAAACATGGTTTATATAAGATATATAGTATCACTGTATACAAGCAATACCCTAAAATTATTTTAATAGAAGGGGAGGTTAGGGAACAAAAATATTAGACTACATGTCACAAAATTATTTAACTGAAACCCCCAGAGTTTCACACTTATGATTGCAACAAGTCAGGAAAGCCATCAAGCAACACGCAATAGGTGAAATATTAATTGCAGTCTGTGCTTTGCATATTATAGTATGTTTCCCCAGCTCTGCCACAGCCTGCAAAATTGAAACAATTCCCTCAGCAGGTGAAACAGCTAGCAAGCAGATCCATAGCATGGCTTCTGCTGTTTGTGAGTGGTGCCTATCAGTTTTTGCTGAGTGTTGGATTTATTTTTCCAGATCAAAGTGGTTCATTCCATGGTTATAGCTTCTACTTCTCATTTACTTATCTGGTATGATTTTCAAAAGCATCCCTTTGAGGGGCAGTAGAGAAGGATCCAGAGTCAAGTAGCACTCTGGGAGGCAATACAGGTGAGTAAGCTAAGAAAACTGGAAAATCTGAGAAGTGAGTTGTGGGGTAAAGGATGGGGTGGAGAAGAGCATGCTTACAGAGGTAGCCACAGGCAGGAGCCCACTGATAGACCATCCAGGACACTATCTTAGCCTGGACATTAATCTGCAACTTCACAATCAGCAGGTTGTTCCATCTTAGGACATTTGGTTAAATGAAATTGGAGAAATTGTGAAAGGAGGGCTGCCCTAGGACAGAACATACTCATTTACCCACTCAAAAGTGGGACTCTATCAATTCCAAATATAAAGCACATAATGTTAATTCATTCATTCATTCAACTCATGCAATAAATCTCTATTGACTGACAGGCAATATACTCAATATTAAGATCATCCTAATGAGTCTTGATTGTTTCCTCTTTTCCCTTTGACCTTGGTTGACACCATCTTGGTTTTTCTATTTGCTTACTAAAGATAGGAGCTTCTGTTTTCTTTCAAAAATAATCTCAGATCTTAAAAACTATAATCACACTGTATTGAAGACCCTTATAATTACTCTATGTTGTGTCCAAGTGTAATATTAAGCAGATTATAAAGCCCTGCCACAATTTCACAATAAAAAGGAAATGAAAATTGCACCCTGAAACGTAATTGCTTTTAACATATTTGTTGAAAGCAAGAGAAATGAGGGATAAAAGTGCTATCTATTTTGCTAGGAAGCTGGAATTTCCCCTTAGTAAAAGATGATTTAAAAGCTTTGGAGTACTTCACAGGTGAAAAGTTATGCAGCAGAATGCCTTTAACCACAGATTTGAAGGATGAATTATAACCTCTTTTGGTTTAATCACTCTGCCAATCGCCCTCCAGCCAGACACTTAAGAATGACTAAAACTTTTCAGTCTCCATCTAAAGTAATAAGCTTATAGGTGTCAATGCCAGAAAGGCAATAAAATCTAGACTTCTGGAAGGTTAGATGGGAGTTCAAAGTCTTAGTCTCTCCACTCCTCCCTCAAGAAATTTCTCTTTGCCTCTGAATTATCCAGTAGTTTTCAGAACTTAGTGACATAGGAATTATTGAAGAGCTTATTAAAAATTCATATTGTTAGGCCCCACTCTTGTCAATTTTAGTTTAGTAGTTTTGAGGTGGGAGCCAGGAAATCAGATTTATTAAAAACCAACCTCAGATAATTCTGCTGCAGAGATCTGCTGATTACACATGGAGAAAGGGTGACTCTTTCAGTGACAACATTGTGAATGTGCTACTTTAACCCTCTCTAAACAGTATTTATAGCAAAGATTTTCTTGACTTTAAAAAATGTTGAATACTGTAGTTCCTCTTATCTGCATTTTTGTTTTTCACAGTTTCAGTTAACCATGGTCAACTGTGGAACAAAAATATTAAGTGGAAAATTCTAGAAATAATTCATGTTTTAAATTGTGGGCTGTTCTGAGTAGCATGATGAAATCTCCCACTGTGTCTCCTTGGGCATGAATCATCCTTTTGTCCAGCCTATCCACTCTGTAGACACTACTCACCTGTTAGTCACTCTGCAGCTGTCTTGGTTATCGGACTGACTGTCATGGTATCACAGTGCTTGTGTTCAAGTAATACTTATTTTACTTAATTGTTCTATTATCAGTTATTGTTGATAATCTCTTACTGTACCCAACTTAAAAACTTTATCAAAGGTACGTATGTGTAAGCAAAAATAAAGTTTATACAGTTATCTGTCAGTATCTTCAGGGTATTGGTTCCAGGATCCTCCCCTAAAGATACCAAAATCCATGGATGCTCAAGTCCCTTATACAAAACAGCATCATATTTGCATATAAACACATAAACTATGTACATCCTCTCATATACTTTAAATCATCTCTAGATTACTTATAATAACTCATACAATGTAAATGCTAGCTAAACAGTTATACTCTATTTTAATTTTTATTATTTTATTGCTATATTATTTTTATTGTTCTTTCCCAAAATTTTTGATCCAAGGTTGATTGAATCTGAGAATGTGGAACGTGCAGATACAGACAGCCAACTGTACAGGTTTGGTACCATACATGGTTTTAGGCATCCACTGGGGGTCTTGGAATGTATTTCCCACAGATAAGGGGGGACTACTGTAAAGATTTAATGAACACTTACTATGTAACAGGCATTGTACTTAGCTATATATACCTGTTTGTTTAATTCTCACAATGACCATGTAAGATAATAACCTCATTTCAGAGATCAAAGAATGGGGACAGAGGAGTTAAGCAAATTGCTTCAAAATCAAACCCAAAAGATCTGACAGCAAAGCATTTGTTCCAAATGTTTACATTCTCTGGCCTCCCATAGAACTCCATTAGCATAGAGTATATTTCCAATACTCATTCAGTTAACCTCATGGTGGTTGGTCAGTCACTATAATTCACACCATTTTATAAACATTATTCCCATAAGCTCCTTTTGTGCCAAAATAACCACTGTGGGTAGGCAGATGAGGCAGACAGCAAACAGCTGGTCACTGGGGACAGGTGGTCACAGTCAATAAATCAATGAGAACCCCAGCTTTTCTCTTAAAAATCTATTAATAGGCAATAAGTTTAATGCATGATATGGTTTGGTTCTATGTCCCTACCCAAATCTCATCTCAAATTGTAATCCCTATAATGCCCACATGTCAAAGGAGGGAGCTGGTAGGTGGTGATTGGATCATGGAAGTGGTTTCCCCCATGCTGTTCTCATGAGTAAATGAGTTCTCACGAGAGCTGATGGTTTTATAAGTGTTTGACAGTCCTTCCTTCACACACTTTGTCTCTCCCGCCACCTTGTGAAAAAGGTGCCTGCTTCCCCTTCTGCCATGATTCTAAGTTTCCTGAAGCCTCTTCAGCCATGTAGACTGTGAGTCAGTTAAACCTCTTTCCTTTATAAATTACCCAGTCTCACGGAAGTTCTTTACTGCAGTGTGAAAATGGACTAATACAATGCATTAACCTCTCTAGGGATAGTTTACATTACAGGAGTGTGAAATCTTTTGGCTTCCCTGGGCCACATTGGAAGAATTATCTTGCTCCACACATAAAATACATGAACATTAATGATACGGATGAATTAAAAACAACTGCAAAACAATCTTATCATGTTTTCAGAAAGTTTGCAAGTTTGTATTAGGCTGCATTCAAGGCTGTTTTGGGCCGTGGGTTGGACAAGCTTGATTTATAATGTCAAAGAGGAGGCTCAGGACCTCTAATAATAGTGGTATAGCTTGTTCTGAATGCCCTTCTGATGATAGCAACCATAAACTCTGAAAAACATATAAAACCACTGTTTGGAGGCACTGGACAGGAAGAAACTAGAGGAAATTTGGCCTATATAACAGGGGAATCATACTGGCTGAGATTCATATTTATATGTTTCTTCTTAGGACATCCCTCAGTTCTCACAAATCTTCAGGATGTGGCTAAAGCAAAAAGCTTGAGTTTTATTGACCTAAAGATTCAAAGGACAAAGTTTAGACCTGACGAAGAAACTGAGAATTGAGGAAGGGAAAAATCCCAGAAAGAAAGAGTTTCAAAGAAAGAACTACAAAATTTGCATGCAAACATTCCTCAAATCCATGACTGATTTCTGAATTGTAATACATGAGGAAGACAGCTGGAAAGCTGAAACACTGCATAGCAATTTTACCAACTATCCCCTGCAGAGGAAAAAGAGTTTGGAGTTTGAGTACCCTCAAATTGGAAGGGCTTGGTAAACACCTAGGACTTTCCATTATAATTCTATCACATGCCAGGGTGAAGGGATTTAGCCGACAAAAGGCAAAACTAAAATAGATCTGACTTAATGAAGCCTAAAAACAAGTCTCCAAAATATCAAGGTGATCCGCCAGTAACTTAACTGCCTACCAAAACAAACTCAACACTCTTCAGTATAGGAAAATGGAATCCAGAATCTCTATAATGTACATTAAGTGTACAATAAAATATTACTAGATATGTAAGTGAAACAACCATAAATATGTAAAAAAAATCCATTAATATAAAAAACGCACAGGTGATCCATATGTTAGAATTAACACAGATTTTTAAGATACTATAATAAATACGTTAAAAATTTACAGGGAAAAATGGATAAATGGTAGAACAATTATGATATGGTTTGACTGTGTCCCCATTCAAATCTCAACTTGAATTGTATCTCCCAGAATTCCCATGTGTTGTGGGAAGGACCTAGGGGGAGGTAATTGAATCATGGGGGCTGTTCTTTCTTGTGCTAGTAATTCCTAACAATCTCTTGCTGCTGCCATATAAGAAGTGCCTTTCACCTCCTGCTATGATTCTGAGGCCTCCCTAGCCATGTGGAACTGTAAGTCCAATTAAACCTCTTTTTCTTCCCAGTCTTGGATATGTCTTTGTCAGCAGCATGAAAATGGACTAATACAAATCATTTTCAGGAGAGATTCTTAAACTGTTGAAAAAAAAAAAGAACCAAATAAAAATTCTAGCACTAAAAAAAATCAAAAATAAAAAACTCACAGAATGGCTTTAATACCAGATTGGAACCAACAGAAGAAGAATCGGTAAAATTGAAGACAGGACAATAAAATTACCCAAAGTGAAACACAGGGTGAAAAATAATTTGAAAAAACAACAAAGTGAGCCACAGTGACCTGCAGGATGGTATCAAGCAGACTAACACAAATGTAATTGGAGTCCAGATGGAGAGAAGAGAGGTAATAGTGCATAAAAACTATTTGAAGACATATTGAGTAAAATTTGCCCACATTTAATAAAGAAAAACAACCTAGATATTCAGGAAGCCTGGTGATCCCCCAATCAATGTAAACACAAAGGAAGCCAAACATTGGCACATTATAGTCTAACTGCTGAAAACTAGAGATAAAGAGAAAATCTTAAAAGTAGCCAAAGGTTAAAAGGAATATTTATATACAAAGGATCAAAAATAAGAATGATATCTGACTTCTCTTCAAAAACAATGCAGGCCAGAAGATAATGGAAACAGAATGGTCCAAAATTCTGGGCCTTAAACTAAAAGGAATAAAGCTCTGATGGTAAAATTTCTGGTAGTTTGGCAGTCAGGATGGGATACAACATTCTTTGGTGAGGATCTTTTACATGCCTTTTCACGTTATTTGGGAGAGCAATAAATCATAGTAGTTTCTTGAGTAGGTGTCATGATGAAATGCAAATTATGGGAAAGAAGCATATGTGGTTAGGTGCAGATAGACTTAAGGAGGCAGGAAAATGGAAAATTTATTTGGAAAGTGATGCTGCAATCTAGTCAAGAGGCTATTTTTTGTTAAAATTAAAACACAGTAGGCAATAGCATCATCAAACAAGGCCTGTGACTTCAGTAGCAGACCCAGGCACCCTGAGGGTTGTCCTCATACTCATCAAGGTTACGGAACCAAAATGATACATCGAAAAATATGCTGACTCATCCATTTACCATGAGAAATTCAAGTGTTAAGTGTAATAGAAGGCTCAACGTAGCACATCAGTATATTCCCCTTCTTTATAGAGACAAAAGGTCTTGATGACTAGATGACTATAGATTCAAAGAAAGAATTTAGGTGAGAAATATTCCTTAGCTAATGTACCTGAGCTTCCTCACTCAGCATAGGGAGAGTCTTACCAAGGATGCTATACCTGCCAGTCAGCTTGACCTAGATTTCTTCTCTATTGTACTTAGAAGGGTCCTGACTGTGTATGACTCCCTTTGGCACCACTATCAAGTTCTTCAGAAATGTTAGCATAACAGGTCTGGTTGCCATCCAGCCTTGCTGGCCCAAGAGACATGCTGCCTCTTTACACAACTCTTTCTTCCTTCTGATCTATTACATATGGCCTTTAAAATTTAACTCTCAAACAGAAATCTTATTTTAATTTTCTCTAAGTTTTTCTAAGTTCCTAAATTTGGCACTTCATCATGGCCTCCAGGAATGACAACAATCTGGAGCTACATTACAGTAGACACAAGAACAATGGAGAACAAGAAGCAAAGGAAGCTGTTAGCACAGAGTTAAATGCATAATGCAGAATTAGATAATGGTTGATCAAGAGAAGCGGAAAAGGGAACAGATTTTACAACCAATAGTTGCTTTTGCTAGCACCAAACTTCTACTCAGGACCAAATATCTTGCCCCCTACAAACACTCAGAAAACATTTGTGGGATGTGAATGGAGTGAGTCCTGAAGCTTCATAAGCTCAGGACTTGCAAATCTTCTGCAAATTCCAGGAAGTACTCAACTTGCTCACCACTCGCATGGCAGGGAGCACAAATTAAAGGTGAGGGAGGCCAATAGGTTCTGTTGGAGTAAAGAGAGTTGGATTAATGTAAGGATATATGTAGATTACAATTCTTTGAAGGCACAGAGCCTTTTCCCATGGGGGATTTTTATCAATGGGTTAGTTATTCCCCAGGTTTAACTAGGTCAGTATGAACTATTTTGCTATTCATTCTAAACAGTTCTAAGAGTACATATTTTCAGGTTGTAGTGGCACCTTTACACATCTTGTGCATTTATATCCAATTCTGAAATAATTCTCCCTATTTTACAAATTAAGAAATAGGAGCTCAGAGAGGTTAAGTAACTTTCCCAGGTTCATGCAGTTAGTGGCAGAGCCAAGAGTCTGAACCATGGCAACCTGGCTCCAGTGTTCATGCTCCTAATGACTACCTTATGTGCCACATCCAAGACCTCAGATCTATAAACATCAAGCCAGTCTGGAGCAACAGGGAAAGATCTAAGGGAACCGTAAAGCAAGGCCAAAGTCTGCTTTGTCTCAGACCCCTTTGCTAAGTAGACCCAATGGCCTCTTCCTCTAGAACTGACCCTAGGATTAATGCTGTCTCACTTTTGTGCTCTGTGTCTGGCATGGCCAGGGCTAGGCTAGGATTCTGGATATAGCTCCAGACTCTGTGCAAGAGCAATGGAGGAAATATGCAGCTTGTCTGTGTTTGATGTTATGTCAGCTTATAAATTTGAGGTCCCTGAACCACTAAGATAAAGTTCTTTTTTCTTAGCACACCTAACTTGGCAGATGCTAGCATTATAACTGAACAGATGTTTTCCCTGAAGAATCTGTTTCCCATATCTTATGATGAAGAATCACCTTCAGAGAATAAACAAATGTACATATGTGTAAGCTCCAGCAAAACAAAACCATCTATTTCAGATGTGAGACAACAAATACTCTATGCTTTAGGAAATAGATATCAGACAGGCTGGAAGTCACTCAAGGATTTATTTTTAAGTGTCATTTCTATTTGGGGTTTTTCACTATCCCTCCCCGCTTTCAGCAACTGCAGTTTGGAACATTAATTCTGGATTTCATTTTTTATTTCCCTCAATGTAGTTTGCATCAAACTGACAAAAGACACTTTTATAACTGAGCATACTAAATGTGCTTATTTAACATATTCTGCAGTGCTTGAATTTAAACCAGGGAGAAAGTGGGTGATCAATATATAGCAATGTTTCTTTTTCTAAACACCCTGTAAGTTTTTCTATCGATTTATTGTTTTGCTGGGTTTTTATATCACCAAATTATTCTCAGAGATACCAAGATACTCATGCAATTCCTTTCAGTGTTTACAAATGGTTATAACTCTTCAAGCTTATCTGTCTAAGAAGCATATTGTAGAGTTACTAATATCCTTTTGTTGAATAATGCCATTTCATTCTTCACTTTCATTGTCCAGTCAGTCAATATGTACATGGTAAGTATTTTTTAGTGTCATGAGTTTCTATGAATAAGGAAAAGATGAGTGTGATGTATTAAATAGTCAATGTTAAATTTAAATTAGCTACATGTGATAGGCTAAATAATGGTTCCAAAATGTATGTCCACATCCTAAGCCCTGGAACTTGTAAGGTTACCTTATATGGCAAAGACTGCAGATGTGATTAGTTTATAAATCCTGAATTATCCTATATTATTTATAAATATCCCTATTAGAGGAAGCCCAATGGAGATTTCACATGCATGGACGAGAATAAAGCCATGTGGCCATAGAGGCAGAGACCGGAAGGATGCTGACCAAGCTAAGGCATGTCTGCAGCCACCAGAAGTTGGAAGAGGCAAGGTTCCCCACTGGGGCCTCCAGAGGGAGAGGCATGTGCCCTTGCTGACATCTTGATTTTAAGTCAATAAAACTGAGTTTGGACTTCTGGCCTCCAGAACTGTGGGAGAATAAATTTCTGTTGCTTTAAGTCTCCAAGAGTGTGGTAATTTGTAATGGCGGCCCCAAGAAACTAATACACTATGTTTGTATATGTTACACAGAAGCCAATTATTTGGACCTGGTGCACATATCTATAAATATAATATTAGATGCACTAAGTAGGTCACCATGTTGGACCACAAAAGCCTTTTTAACCCATATATATATAAAATTACACTATATAGTATATTTGTAGAGATTTTTTTTCTCTATCAGGGAAAAAGTAAAAAACCACTTTGGTGTCCCTGAAGGTAGTGTTTCCCTGAGGAATTGTCCAGGATCTCAGATGCCAGAGAAAATGGGTGTCACCATATACATTGTATTGTGTCTTGATGTTTAATAGTAAAAGATGCTCGACTTCCAGGGTGTAAATCCCCATGGAATGAAGTGGAATCACAGTGCAGGCTTCATGAGCTGATGGATAGCTAAACCTGTCCTGACACTTTAGGGGCCAATTTAAACCTTGGGGTGGTGGGGGGACAGGATTATGAATGTGTGTGAAGTGCAAACGACCATCATAGGGCATATTGGTTGATTCCACATTGTGATAATGGCTTGGTCTGCCCAGAGAAGATCATGGCATCATTTTCCAGAGTCTGGTCACCAGAGCCTCACTGCATCAGTCAACAAGCATCCCCTGTGGACCATGCAGGATGAGTGTTCAGTAACAACACATTATGGATTCCAGAAGCATGAGCCATAGTGTACCGATCAGGCCCAGCTCTCTCTCCACTTGACTTGAAAGCCAGGTTGACTTCCACTGAGATCATAAGCCCTTGGATTCCCAGACTATATGTAGGGAGGGGAGAAAGAGAGGGTCTTGGGAGAGAGCAAGAAACTGTACTTCAAAGGAATGCAATCTTGAGCAGTTAAATGGAAATACAGGTTGAATATCCCTAATCCAAATATCCAGAATTTGAAATGCTCCAAAATGCAAAGCTTTTAAAGTGACAACATGACACCACAAGTGGAAAATTCGACCTCACCTCATGTGATGAGCCACAGTCAAAACTTTCTTTACCAGTGCAGGCAGATCACCTGAGGTCAGGAGTTTGACACCAGCCTAGTCAACATGGTGAAACCCTGATTCTACTAAAAATACAAAAAATTAGCCAGGCCTGATGGTGCACGCCTATAATCCCAGCTACTTGGGAAGCTGAGCAGGAGAATCACTTGAACCTGGGAGATGGAGGCTGCAGTGAGCCGAGGTCACTCCGCTGCACTCCAGCATGGGTGGCAGAGTGAGACACTGTCTCGAAAAAAAAAAAAACAACTTTCTTTAATACACAAAATTATTTAAAATAATAAATTACCTTCAGGCTATGCATATAAGGATAAGGTGTACATGAAACATAAATGAATTTCATATTTAGACTTGGGTCCCATCCCTAAGATATCTCATTATGTATATACAAATATTCAAAAATGTACAAAGTCCAAAATACTTCTCACCCCAAGCAATTTGGATAAGAGATACTAAACTTGTATATGAAAAATATGTCCATATTTGTACCATGTTTGTAGAGTACATCTTGTGAGTTACAACTACAAACACAAACAATGAAATCCATTGAGGTTTAACAGTTATTCAAATAATTCTACGGGCAAATCCATTCTAATCGCTAGAAAGATCCTAGAGAGACATTTCTCCTTTTTTAAGTAATGGAATAGGGAAAGGGACAGACACTCTTGGCATTATTATCTTGTTAACCCTTAAAATTTACTAAGGACTTACATGTACTTCTGTAGATCAATCACTGCCTGCCAAGGAAAGTGGCTCCAGGCATTTCTGTCATATATTCAAAAGCACAAATCACCTGCAACACATGGGTGATGAGTGAGGAACTTTCTTTCCTCTCTCTCTCGCTCACTATTTATTATTTATTTATTTATTTGAGACAGTCTCACTCTGTCACCCATGCTGGAGTACAGTGAGGTGATCTCAGCTCACTGCAACTGCCACCTCCCAAGTTCAAGCAGTTCTCATGTCTCAGCCTCTCTACATACACCAGGTCCAAATAATTGGCTTATGTGTAACATATAGAAACATAATGCCAAAATTATTTACTAATTGCATTTATTTCATATATACAGTTCAAATCATGTTTTTACATCTTCTCTCAGATTTCAGTGTTTTAAGTTTTTCAGTATTTTAAGTATTTTACTGTTGGTCCACTTCCTCTAAATTTTCAATTTATTGGCATGAAGCTCTCTAGTGATGTGCCTCCCAGTTTTGATTCCTGATATTACCAATTTCTGTCTTACCTCTTTTATCTTTATAAAAGTCTCACCCAAGGTTTGTGAGTTTTACAGACTTTTTTTTTTTAAGATAGGGTCTCACTCTGTTACCCACACTCGAATGCAGTGATGAGATCTTGGCTTGCCACAACCTCCACCCCCTGGGTTCAAGTGATTCTCCTGCCTCAGCCTCCCAAGTAGCTGGAACAACAGGTATGCACCACCACACCTAGCTAATTTTTGTATTTTTATAGAGACAGGGTTTCACTATGTTGCCCAGGCTGGCCTTGAACTCCTGGGCTCAAGGGATCTGCCTGCCTTGGCCTCCCAAAGTGCTGGCATTATAGGTAAGTCAAGAACTGCCTGTAAAGCTTATTCTTTATTTTCTGGCAAGCCAACTTGCTAACAGTTGGTGGCAACATGGAAGGAAGGGCTCAGCATCTTCATGCTTGTCAATTACTTGCCCTTCTCTAAATGTTTCTCACTCTCTTTGCTACCAGCTGAGACATGTCCATTTCATAAGTGTGGAACAATTGAGGAACCAATAAAGAAAACTGAATCTAGGACAGGTCAGACAAGAAAGAGCATGTGGTATGCATAACAGGCAGCTTTCAGTAAGGTCTAGGTGAGAAACAATTATTGACAACAAGAGTAAGTTTTCCCTCCCTCAGAGGAAACTTAGGAATCATAGAATAGACAGGCAGTTTCCTGCTTTCATAAGAAAATTAATAGCTCATAAACTTGTATTCTTCCTTACACTGCATATAAGCAATTCATGCATAACAACTTTATCAAATTAATCAAAGGTAACTGCCTAAGGCCATCTAGTTTCCCTTCTATTGTATTTACTTTTGCTGTTTTTTAATCTGACCTCCCTGTAAAAATATTTTAACCCATTTCAATAATTACTGTGAATTGGACAGAGAGGAAGAAAGGGAAACGGAGAAGTTACAATCATAAATATCATATAAACTAAACTATAAATGATGTTATGATTCAAAAGGCAGCATGCTCAATGGGTAGATGATTTTGAGAAGCAGAAAAAACACTGGATGTTTGGATTCTCATTTGCAAGCAAAAGAATTGCCCATACTTGGGGGCCCTTACAGCAAAGAAAGCCAGAAGAAACTCTTGGAATTCACACTTATGGTCTGGAAACCCTGCCCCATAAATGTGGACAACCCCATCCATGGGGATAATCTCGACTCTCATAGGATGACAAGACTAGTCTGGGTTTAGCTGCTGGGGTAGGTTCCAGGCTGCATTTTTTTGTGGGAATAAACAAATCTCTGATCATGAATATGATCACCACAGGCAAATTTTGTGACATGCATCCAGAGGCTGAGGCCTCTAATTTAAGTGATGCTATTTTGGCATCTAGAGAGGCTGCAGAAATTCTCAGTTAGAGACCCACATCACAGAGAATCATGAAGTTACCTAACACTAACTTTAATCCTGAATTTGAACAACATAAATAAATCCCTTTATTCTGGAAGAAGCCTCATACCATCTGAGTCTCTCTGCCTCTGAAGTCACGATTTATGCGTAAAAGCCACATATTTTTATTATTCAGAGAGTCTTGTTGACATAAGAGTGAGTCCCTCTCCATCTAAGCCTCTTGGCAGTTGTGCTATACAAGATTTTCAGTGTGGTCTTTGGTAAACTTTGTGGGGTTTAAGTGACCCTCAAGTGAATGGAGTGGTCACCCAGGTTCCTCAAAGTCCCCACGTTTTTGTAGATTCCCCTCTGAGGATTATAATTCTTAGCAGGCTCCAACAAAGCCACTCTTCAGTGGCTGAGGCCACTTTTCATGGCTGAGGTAGTGTAGGGTTATCAAAGTCCAAAAGAGAATAGGATTACAGGAGTAGGTGATGATTTCATACCAAGAAATTGCTAAACCCAGCTCCACACAGCCAAAAGATACTAGGTTGCCTGGACACATAAAGGGAACATGGGGCTTAACTTAGACAACAAGAGCTCTTGCTTGAAAAAAAACAATAAAGGTCAGTATCAATCATGGTAAATAATAATAGTAATAATAATGATTATTATTATAATAAGCACTCTCATGGTACTATGTCTCAAGTACTATTCTAAGTATGTTATACATATTGATTCATTTAATTTTATAAGACACTTATGAAGTAAATACTAGTATTAATCTCATTTTACAAATGAGGAAAGGGAGCTAAAAACAGGTTAAATAATTTACACAGCTGGAAGTTCACAAATACTTTGTATCCAGTACTCAACAAATGGCCATTGAAGTACCACAGCCCAAGGCATGGATGGTTGTGGGAATATAGGCTGTCCAGTTTAACTGAGAACATCCTCTTATAAGGCAGAAGGGAAATCAAGTTTATTGGTGGTCACAGTGTCTGGGCATTCCTTTTGTCTAATAGCTACTCAGTCAATAAATCTTCAGTTGTCTGCTATGTGCAGATACTATGATGAACCTGAAGACATTCTACTCTGAAGCAAAATGATGGCCGTAATTATTTCTTTCTGAGTGATCACCATAGTAACCATGAGTGGTTGCAAAGCATAAATATTATTATGGTCTGAATGTTTGTGTCCCTTTGAATTCATGATCACCAATGTGATGATGTTAGGAGGTGGGGCCTTTGGGAGGTGATTAGGTCACGAAGGCAGAGTCCTCATAAATGGGATTGTTGCCCTTATAAAAGAGACACCAGAGAACTGACATCCCCCTTCCACCACATAAGGACACACACAGCAAGAAGGTGCCATCTATAAACCAGGAAGCAGGTCCTCACTAGACAAAGAATCTGCTGGTGTCTTGATCTTGAATTTCCCCACCTTCGCAACTGTGAGCACTGAATTTCTGTTGTTTAGAAGACACCAGTCTATGGTATTGTGTTATAGCAGGCCAAACAACCAAGACAGATATTAAAGAGTATAGCTATTATTAAGAACAAGAATTACCCTCCAACTCCTCATGGAAACTTTAACAATGTCCTCAGAATCTTTCAAGTACAGTATTTATTTGATTCCTAAAATAACTTTTATAAAAGCATTCAACTAATAAAAACTGAAGGCTAGAATATAAGTCTAGCATGAATGGAGTTTGTAAACTGCAAGCACAAATTATTTCAGAGTATATGGATTAGTAATACTCTATTTTTTATTTCTTTATATTAATACTGAAACATCACAGTTTTTAGTAGATTGACAACAACAAAAAATCATATACGCCAACAAAATCTGATCAGATTCAGAGATGTCCAGGCTAGTTTACAAACTATTTTTTTTGTTTTGAGACAGTCTTGCTCTGTTACCAGGCCTGGATCACAATGGTGTGATCTCGGCTCACTGCAACCTTTGACTCCCTGATTCAAGCAATTCTCCTGCCTCAGCCTCCAGAGTAGCTGGGATTACAGGCACGTGCCACCACACCCAGCTAATTTTTGTATTTTTAGTAGAGACAGGGTTTCACCATGTTGGCCAGGATGGTCTTGATCTCCTGACCTTGTGATCTGCCCGCCTCAGCCTCCCAAACTGCTGAGATTACAGGCATGAGCCACCGCGCTTGGCCTTTTAAACTTTTTATTTGGAAAATGTCCTGCCTATGCAAAGTAAACAGCCCAGTATAACAAACCCAATCTATCCATCATTCAGCTTCAACAACTACAACATTCTGTCATTCTTGTTTCATCTTACATTTTCCTCTATTCCTAACTCAATTATTATTTCTATACAGTTCATTATAGAGGTAAAATTTATACATATCAGAAAACAAAAATCTTAACTGTATAATTTTGACAAATATTATATGAGAAATACAATGTGCCCATATAACCCATATTCCCTATCCAGATTTAAAATACTCTCATCATCTCTGAAAGTTCTCTAATGTCCATTTCCAATCAATTTATACCCCCAACACAGAGACGATCATTGTTCTATATTTTTTCCATACCATAGATTAGTTTTTCCAATTCTAGGACTTCATATATAGAATTACACAGTATATTGTCTTTTGTATCTGGGATTTTTCACTCAGAATAAGGTTTGTGAGATTCATCCATGATCATGTGTGTATCAGTGGTTTCTTCTTTTTTTACTTTCTAGTATTTCATTATATGGATATACATACCACAATTTATTTGTCTACTCTCTTAAAGTTAGCCATTTAAGTTGTTTCAAGTTTTGCAGTATTATAACTAAGGCTGTTATGATCATTCTTGTAATTTTATTTTGTGAACATCACTATTTGGGGTAAACATCTAGAAGTGGAATTTCTAGGACAAGGGTAAGTAAAAGACTACTTTATAATACATACATTAATTTTCTAGGTTTCCACAAGTGACTTACATATGTTTTTCTCGACAAAACCAAAATAGTCTTTTAGATCATTTTTTATGATAGAAAATGTCCCTCAAAAATACAACTTTGCCCAGCACTTTGGGAGGCCAAAACAGATCACCTGAAGTCAGGAGTTCGAGACCAGCCTGGCCAACATGGTGAAACGCCGGCTCTATTAAAAATACAAAAAAAATTAGCCAGGCATGGTGGTGCATGCCTGTAATCCCAGCTACTTAGGAGGCTGAGGCAGGAGAATTACTTGAACCCTGGAGGTGGAGGTTACAGTGAGCTGAGATCATGCCACTGCACACCAGCCTGGGTGACAAGAATGAAACTCTGTCTCAATAAATAAATAAATACAATGTTACAGTGCTATGTACCAATGTGATATATGAAGACACTACATGCTAACTAGAAGTAATAAAATTGTCTTCTAATTTATAAGTGAAATCTAAGTAAATCCTGAAGCCCCATGTGTCTCAGTCCTGCCAATATCAAAAATTTTCTTTCTCCACTGTCTTTACCCCTTGATAACTCCATCTATTTGTATGCTACATATTATACAAACTACAGAAAATTATTTTATGTATTCACATGGACATAGAGAGTGGAATGATAGATAATTAAGACACAGAAGAGTGAGGGAGTAGGAGAGGGGAGGATGATGGAAAATTGGTTAATGGGTACAACGTATGTTATTAAGATGACAGATACCATAAAAGCCCTGACCTGACCACTATGCAGTCTATGCATGTAACAAAATTACATATGTACCCAATAAATGTGTACAAATAAAAAAGAAAAAAATATTTAAAATAAGTGAAACTCTAAAAAGAAAAGAATGAATAAGGAGAAGCAAATTGTTTACATCCATTTTTCTTCAATAAGTTCTAGAAGAAAAAAGAGACATAAATGCAAACATAAACTGTAAAGTAACTTATCTATAATTACCAAAATAATTTGTCTTTTCTGAGCCAATTGCTCAGTAAGAATTGGACAAATATTGTATTACTAAGATAGTACAACTGACTGCCCTTATATACATAATACTAAATTATTCTTAGTTTTCTAGGTTTACTCAGTTCAACGAATAATCAGGGGTCTGTGTTATAATCAAAGTAAGGTGGGTAAATAAGGTCAACTTTCCTCCAATATTATGATACTGTTCTCCTCCCTCTCAAACTTTAAAGTTTCTACAAATAACCTGAAAAGCCTGAAAAAATACAGATTCCTGATCTCAAATCCACACTTGTGGAATCAGAAACTCTCTTGTGGTGAAACTCAGGAATATGCCTCTTTTGGAAAACAAAAACAAAAACAAACAAACAAACAAAAAACAGGTGGCCCTAATGCTTATAGAGGATTGCATTTTGAAAAACAAGTCTTAGAAAAGATTTTTCACACCACTCCACTACACCTCCAATTCCAATTTACCTTCTAGCTTTCTTGCTATGAATCTATTTTCCCTTCAGGGTAAAATTTGAAGGACTAAGGCTTGGGTGTTAGCACAGGATAGTCAGAAAGAAGAGGTTTAGTTTTAGACAAAAGGATCTTCCATGTCACTCAATTTGGCTCACCAGGAGTTATACTGGATAACAGTAAAAAGAATGTATGTTTGCTGGGCCTCGTCCTCTGGCCAAATGTTTCCTTTAGAAGTCTGTTCTGTGGGAAGGTTGCAGAGGGGTGCTGAAGGGAGAAGAAATTGATTGTGATAGTAGAGAATTTAATGAGTTCAGGTTATAAGTTCTATTTCTAGAACCCCACACATCCTAAAATTGATTTACACTAAGACCCCTTCACTTTGCTTTTCTCTACTCATCCTCTTCTACTGACTTTCAATCATAATACACACTCAATCATCTAGAAAAGGTACTACTTTACTATTTAGTGAAAAAAAAAACTTTCAAGATACAAGAAAGGGTAGCACATACAGTTGTATACAACTCTAGGGATTGTAATATATTGCATAGGGTGCCTTTGGAGTTGTGTGGTATACAATCTGCATAGCTATCCATAGTGTACAAGATGATATATCTTAGGGAACAAACAAGTACAGAGTCCCATTAAATTAAACAAGATTGACATAGGTAATTAGGATGTTCACTCACTTTGTAAGTAATTTCACAGGTAGCTCAACCAGTCCTATTTTTCCTCTATTCTAACATTTAGAAGTTTATCAGCTCATCCTCCCCATTTTCTCTTATGTCCTCAGCCCAAACCTGAAAATTTTTTTCTAGTTCTCTCCCTGTCTGGGATTCGGGTCTATTCCTTATATCTCAATTGGGTAATTTGTCCCAAGTTTTTAATTCCATGAATTTCTGTAAAATGATTTTTCTCTTCAGATTGGCTATGAAGCTTTCACAATGGAAAATGTTTATAAGAAACCAAATCCAACTATCACATGTAGCCAATTTTGCTCATTTCTCCTCTTCGACTGCCTTGTGGTTTAAACACTTACAGTTGCACTAATAAACTTAGCCCTTGATATAGTGGGAAAATATTCCCTATTAGCACAAAACATGGCTCACAGGGGGAAAAATATGGGCAATAAAGAAAAAACTGGATAAGGACAGAATACAACCTAGGTCTCCATTTTCTCATCTGCAAATGAGACGAGAAAAAGTAGGTGCCAAAGCTGACTGTTCCATCAGAATCCCATAGGGGGATATTCCATAAAATATAGGTTATTAGTCTCCATTCCCAGAATATTTTGATTTATGTTGTCTAAGGATAGGACCTCAGAACCTGCATTTCTAAAAATCCTACCAGATATATATTTTCATATCATAAATACAATGTAGTTGTAAAAGCAAAGGAGATGAGTTCCAGTTTCAGTAAAAATGGAGTAAATAACTCCATCCTATCCCCTCGACTTATTACAACTAAGAACTCTGCAGAAAATGCATAAAGCAGCTCTCAGAAGACTCTGAAAGGAAGATAAGAGCAGGCAGTCTGAATATAGAATTCAGTACTCAAAGAACAAACCAGCAATAAGCTGCCTGTTGGTTTGTTTCTCCCCTGTCTTCTATATACTGGCTTAAATTCTGGAGCAGGCAAAAATCAAAACTACTAACAGGAACAGATAAAGTAAGATTAAAGAGAAGTTCACTCTCCCTAGCCAGAGAAGCAGGAGTGAGGGCCAGTGTGGTACAAACCCCTTTTCACTCTCAAGCATAAGCAACAAAACAGGATTCCACTGCACCAAACAAGATGAGGTTGCCCCAAGCCATTTTGAGTGCCAGTAAAGAAGAGTCATGTCATCCTTCACTGTATGACAGAGGTTACCACTATGAAGTGGAGAAGCCCCTTTTTAGTCTCCCTGCCCTACATTGGGCAAAGATGTTGTCAGTAGAGGCAGCAGTAGCAGCCCCAAAGGCTCTTTGCTCTCACTACTTTATCCCAAATTAGGTCCAGTCACAAGAAGTACATAAAAATGCAGGAAGGCTGAAGCTCTGGGTTTCTAGCTAGACTACCAGGAAAAGCGCCCCTTGGAATTAGAGAGAACTACAGAGATGATGAAGCTGGAAAATTGGATTTTTAAATCTCTGAAGACCCAAGCTGCTCATGTGTGAAACCAGATGTAATGAACACAGCAAAGGCTCTATGAACTCCACTACACCATAGATCACTGCCCAGATCCCAAACTGGCACGAAGAATGTGCAAAAGAGTACAAACCAGAAGAGCACCGTAATGGCTTTTTTAAACTAAACTGGCATTGGAACTATATCTTACAGAAGTTGGCTTAGGATTTACAGTCTAGATGCAACAGGTTTGACTGCCAGCTAAAACAAAATAAAAAAATAATATTCTCTATAGTATTTTACAGGATTTAGAGTCTCATAACATAGTATTGAATATGCCCAAATGCAATCAAAGTTTATTCAATGTACAAAGAATCATAAAAACCTAAGGAATTGTCAAAGGAGAAGGCGATCAAGTGAAGCTAACCTTGAGGTGACTAAATGTTTCAATTACCATGCAAGATTTTAGAACAGCTATTACGATCATGCTACATGACGTAAGTGTTGACAATATTGAAATAAATGTAAAGATATAAGTTCTCTTCTGAGAAACAGAAGATCTAAAAAGGAACCAAATGAAAATCATAAAACTAAAAGATACAACAACAATAAAAATAAACTGCAATATACATAAAAACTGGAAGGGATCAATAGAAGAATGGGGATGACAGAAAAACGAATTAGTGAATTTGGTCAATGGAAACTATGCAATCTGAAATATAGAGATTCGATAGTTTAAAAGATAAGACAGAGCTTAAGGGCCTGTGGAACAATAACAAAAGGTGTAACATTCATCTCATCAAAGTTCCAGCAGGAGAGGAGAAAAACATATGTGCAGAAAAATATCTGACTAAACAGTGGCTAAAAACTCCCCAAATTCCAGGAAAAACAAAAGTTACTAACGTAAGAATCTTGGTGAATCTCCAACAGGATACACTCAAAGAAATCATGCCTGTACATATTATTTTAAAACTACTGAAAATCAAAAGTAAAGTCTTGAAAGCAGGCAAAGAAAAACAACATATTACATTTAGAGGACAAAGATCCAAATGTATGCTGATTTTTCATCAGGAACAATGGAGACCAGAAGACAGTGAAACAACATTTTTAAAGCGCTGAAAGAGAAGACCTGCCTGTCAACCCAAAATTCTATATTCAATGAGAATATCATTCAAGAATGAAGGAAAAATAAAGACGTTCTCTGATGAAGGAAAAATAAGATAATTCATTGCTAATAAATCAACTTTAAATAAATGCTAAAGAAATTCAAGTGGAAAAGAAATAATAACTAAAGGAAATCTAGAACATCAATAATGATCAAAGAACAACAAAAATAGTAAATGTCTCCTTAAATAAAATAGACTATATTTTGTCCCACAATGTTGTGCAACAATATATTTTTGTTGAAAGCAAAAAGCATAATGCTGTATGAGGGGATTTTCAATAGGTAAATGTGAAAATTTTCTAAAAGGAAGAAGACTAAAATGATTATATATGTATACTTCTTCCTTATTTTTATATGAAATGATAAAATATCAATGCTAATTAGATTGTATAAAGTTTGGTATGTATACCACATTTCCTACAACAGTCACTGAAAACAACAGTTCAAAGGGATATAGTCTAAAATGCAATAGAGAAATTAAAATGGGACTCTCAAAAGTAAATAACTAAAAAGAATAATAAAAAAAAGAAAATCAAAGTAATAAAATACAGAAGAGAACAGAAACTAGTAATAAAATGCTGCACCAAAAGGAAACCATATCAGTAATTACATTAAATGTAAATAGTTTAAACAAAACAATTAAAAGGGAACGATAATTAGATGGGATTTTTAAATACACACACACAGACACACATACACACACACACCCTAACCAACTGTATGCTGTCTACAAGAATTGTACTCAAAACATAATGATATACACAGGTTACAAATGAAATATAGAAATAGAAATTCCATTTGACCCAGCAATCCCATTACTGGATATATACCCAAAGGATTATAAATTGTTCTACTATAAGGACACATGAACACAAATGTTCATTGCAGCACTGTTTACAATAGCAAAGACCTGGAACCAACCCAAATGCCCATCAATGATAGACTGGACAGGGAAAATGTGGCACATATACACCATGGAATACTATGCAGCCCCATAAAAAACGATGAGTTCGTGTCCTCTGTAGGGACATGGATGAACCTGGAAACCACCATTCTCAGCAAACTGACACAAGAACAGAAAATCAAACACTGCATGTTCTCACTCATAGGCGGGTGTTGAACAATGAGAACACACGGACACAGGGAGGGGAGCATCACACACTGGGCTCTGTCGAGGGGAAATAGGGGAGGGACAGTGGGGCAGGGTGGGGAGTTGGGGAGAGATAGCATGGGGAGAAATGCCAGATATAGGTGATGGGGAGGAAGGCAGCAAATCACACTGCCATGTGTGTACCTATGCAACAATCTTGCATGTTCTTCACATGTACCCCAAAACCTAAAATGAAAT
>CAUYLG010025065.1:0-15298 GCA_963573385.1 Cacajao melanocephalus | reverse complement strand
CGTGTGGCTCCTCCGCCGGGAATCTCCTAGTCTGTGGGCAACAAAAATTCGTCTGAAAGTGCGGCGTCCACTCGCTCTCTGCGCTTTCACTGGGAGCTACAGTCCTGAGCTGTTGTTAATCGGCCATCTTGGATCTCTCCCACAGTGGGGATTTTAAGTACAGGAACTATGGGATGAGCTCTGGGTCCATATTCTGGGTTTAAGTGGAAGGTGATGGTAAATGATGGTAAAGAAGGTTTTGGCGAAAAGCACAAGGTGACAGAGAAATGCTGTGGTCACCTATTGAGGCACTTGGAAGACTTGTAATGGGATCAAGATGAGGTCACCACAGAAAGCTTCTTATGCCTTTTTTTCCAAACCGGCTCCGTCTTCTACCCCAATCCTGACCTTTCAGTTCAAGGATTTAGAGTTTTCGAGTTTTGTACCAGTCATTCAAAGTAAATTCTGCAAACGTCTTTTGTTACTAGATTTTGCCTATTTATTCATGTAATGGATTTTTGAGGTAGATTTTTATTTAAACAGATTTTGTGAATTAATCTATGGGCATAGATAGCATATATGACACCATTCCCATGGAGATATGCATTTTGAAATCCAATCAAATAACAGCTATGCATTTGTAATCCCAGAAATTTGGGAGGCTGAGGCGAGTGAGTCATTTGAGGCCAGGAGTTTAAGACCAGCCTGGCCAACATGGCAAAACCCTGTCTCTACTAAAAATACAAAAATTAGCTGGGTGTGGTGGCACACACCTGTGGTTCCAACTATTTGGCAGGCCGAGGCATGAGAATCACTTTAACCGGGGAGGTGGAGGTTGCAATGAGCTGAGATTATGCCATTGCACTCCAGCCTGGACAACAAAGTAAGACTGTGTCTCAAAACAAAACACCGTATTTTCACCCAGGTTCTGTCCACGGACCTATATACAGGTGCATACCTATAAATATATGCATATACATACACATTCTACTGTTTTGTGACTCTGTTTAGGCACGGAGCTAAAGACTTAATGTCTCTTCTCTCATTTAGTCATCATCCAATGCCATTTCAGGAAAGGCCTAGTGCTGCTCTTCACAGAGAGCAAGTTTTATAAAAGTGGTGATTTTTTAAGGATTATACTGCTAGTAAGTGAAGAAACTGAATTAATCAGTCCTGTTTGGCTCCAAAGTATGCTTTCTTTACTGTCGCACAGTGCATTCAAAACTAAAACTGTTAGGCAGGGTGTTATTTGTGCCTTAGTTAAATGTATTATGTAAACCAGAATAGTATAAATCATGAAAGATGAACAAAGTGATAAAATGAAGTGATGTAAACATAATAAAATCCCCATGGCACAGTGATTTTCTGAGCTCAAAATATTCTATTATAATCTTAAGATGACTTTTTATAGAAAAAAAGAATCTGCTCTCTTTCTAGAAGGGAATCTGTTCTCTTTCTAGAAGGGAATTGCCAAAGCATTACATTCTTATGCATCATTTTGATATATGCAATCTTAGATATAAGAAACATTGTGAGATTTTGGACATGCTTATGAGGAGCTGTATCTCAGGTGTACATGAATGTAATTTTGAAGACTTGTCATATGCTCCTTTCTCAAGACTGTCAGCTCTCCGTCTGGTTTCAGTTCATTGCCACAATTCACACGGACAGACATATTGGGCTTGGAGTTTGTTTCCCACTTTGAGATTTTGTACCTAATCCTTCTCAGATAAAGGCTTAGAAAATAGGATGCCCAGCTAAGATTTGTGGACATTGAGTGTAAAGAAAGAGAGAGTCACCAGGACTAAAATATTTATAAAGTAAAAACAGAGTGATTATAGTGGGAATGATGATGATGATGATGTGTGTGTGTGTGTGTTTTCCTGATCCTTATTCTAGGCTGCAGGACACCATCAGGAAAAAGATTGTAAAGGCAAAGAATTGAGATATATAACTGAAAGACTGAAATATGAAGCCCTTGTTAATACTTGTAAAAGCACTCTGCTTCCAAACCCACATGAGAAAGAAAAATTGAGTCATTATTATTCTATAAATTAGTTGTTTTGAGAACTACCTCGTTCTTTGATTTCCCTTCTTATAACAAAATGTTTTGCTACTACGTAATAAATGTTTATTTTAAGGCAAAACAATGTCCAACTTGAGATTTCTGCTGTCAAGAAAAAAATCTCACCAACTCAACAGGTCCCAGCGTTGTGGCAACTGAATCTGAAGAGAATATAGTTTAACCCAGTGGAGTACATTTAACGTCTTTATTTTAATTTTTTTGAAGTTTATTAAGGTAGACCAGTTGGTACCTGTGGAATGCCAAGCATGAGCTAGACATTGAACAACACAGATCTGAAAGACTGCTTCTTGCCCCATGGGCTAATCTTTCAGCACACACTGATATGACTGGGGGCTGATGAATGAATACGATACAAAAAAGATAAAAGAGCCTTTGTCATAAATGGAAAAGATTTTTTTCTCCTCTGAGGTTTAATTATATTTTGCTAAATAAAATCCCTCAAAATAGTCCACTTGGAAATTTATATTCTAGTCGATTTTATCAGGGTGGTTGTCAAAGAATAAACATGAAAAACTGTCTAGAGGAAAGCAAAAACATTATGAATAAGAAAATACACTTGAATACAGATATATCTCCAAGGTCTGGGATTTATTGTTCGTTAAATTTTCAGAAACAATAATCATTCCTAACAGAGGAATTTCAAGAGTTTTCCAAAGCATGTTAAGAAGATAGAAATAGAAACTAGAAGAAAATTGAATTGGTATCAGGAAATAGAGGCTTGATCAGGGTCTACTTTAGTTGTATACAATTTGAACTTTTTTCTAGAAAGAATTTCCTGTGACTGGTGAATATTTTGGTTTTTCTCATTTCTGTAGGTTCATTTGTGTTAATTTATCTCAAGCTTTGTGGAATTAGTATCTTTATCTGATTCACCTCTTTTATCCCTCGAATGTATTAGTTCAGTGTAGACACATAGTAGGTACAGAATATTAATAACTATTTCTTGTGATAATACAAGAGTGAGGAAAGGCTTGGACAAAGTAGCTCCTTAGCGCCAAAGACCAAAAACTGTAAGTCTACTTATGAGTTTAAAAACTCTCTTACTATGAAAGTCATTCTTATTATGAAATACTTTAAACAGTTTGGATGACATTTAAATGAAATGGAACAAAGTTACTTTTAAAATTCCACATATTGAGGTTTGCGACCTGACCTACTTGCTGCAATATTTTTATGTACACCTCCCATTCATTTATAATGTCTGCTGACAATGTTCTCTGTGTTGTGCCTGCCCAAATGGATTCAGGCCATCCAGAGAGAGACAGATATTAGAACCAGCAGAAAGTGATTATAGGTGGCATCTGGCAGGAGTCATTTTCTCTTAAGGCTTTGACATGTCATTCCTGGTAAATCGGTTCTATTAGCTATCTAAAGGCACCAGATGTACCGTAGGAGATTATGCCAATACATCTTTTGTGAATTATATGTATTTTTTACTATTGCTGATCCATTGCCGTTCACATAAGTTCAACCATGTTTGTCTAGGAATGGATTCCAATTTAAGCTTCTTAGGCACTTCCTTACTGAATAAATGTTTCTGAAAGTTGTTCTTGCATGATATGACCTAATACCAGAGATAAAACTCTTTTAGCAGATATTGGTTTATTGATAAGCTATTTTATCTGTTTGACTTCCAGATTTCTTACTGGATTATTTTCTTGGTAAATTCACTAGGAACTGCAAATATATTTTTAGTAAAATATTTTCTGTGAGATCTAGCAGTCATTAATTCCATCTGTGTAAAATGGTGATTGCTAGATAGTGCAAAATATGTAAAAATAAAGTGAGTGTCTCAAAGATGATATTTGGCAACTGATGACCATTTGATGACAGATGTGATTTATTGAAGTTAGGTGTTTATGTAGTTCTGCATATACTTTTTTTGGATTGCCTTTCTTCACTTTATGAAAACTGGCCACAGTTAACCTCATTCATGAACAAGATTCTTATTCCTTAGAGCCATGTATAGTTTATACTTCTACATTTATTTAAATTGCACACATCTTTCTGACTTCAGTTTATCCTTGAAAATTCTTATAAATTTCTAGTAATCATTAATGCATTCTCTATCTTAATTCCTACTGCAACACATAGAGCCAGAAATAACTATCACACTTGGATTTTTTTTCCATATAGTGGTTGAATTTCTAGTCACGTCTCAAGACCCAGATCAAGTATTTCCTGTCTGACCCATCTGAGAAAATTGATCACTGCATCCTTCCTGCCACTCTGATACCTGGCATATACCATTATCTTTGTATTTGTTACACTCTATTGCTGTTTTCTATTTTTATTTTGGTGTCACCTATGCTTCTTTTCTAAACTCTTTTGGTTTTTGCTTCTCACAATAAAGTATAACAGAAGCAACATTAAAATGAAATGTTACAGAAATATGTTTTTCTCTATCTTCATTTTTCATTGTATCTAATAAGACTAAAATCTATTAATATATTCATGTGCTTTAGACATTTGCTTCTGCTCTTAAGCGATTTAGTCACTGAGTTTTCATTGGTTTTACAAGTATTTATGAAATAGCTACCATTGGGCTCGTTTCTCTGCTTGGTGCAATGGGGGAGAACACATGGTATTAAATAGAGTATTTACCTCAAAATAATTTATTTCTCTTTAGAGAAACAAAAGATATATGCCTGAAAAACATCAACACCACACTATACAGAATCTAGGATTTTTGGAAGTGAAGAAGTATATGTAAGGACAAACATAATAAACTGAGTGGCGATATGTGATATGCAGTGCTGTCTTACATATAGGTGTCTTCAAGCAAAATAATGGACAGCCTTCAGAGATCTAAAGTTAGCATTTTATATTTCTTTTACACCAGTATCAATTCTTTTGCACAACATTTTTAGCAACTTACCTTTTTCTGAAAATTGAAAATAGATTCTTCCACGAAAAATTAGGAGTAGAAAATTAGACCTAATAAAACATCCTTATGGAATATTTTGGCCATGCCACTATTTGTCTCTAGCTTTTGGTCAGTCTGTGAGATTTAATACTCAAGAACCAGTGAATCCGCTTACTGAAAGTTGTCTCACCTGCAGTGAAGTCGTCATTTTTAAGTCTGATTTGCTCTTTCAAGAAAAGGACAGGTAAAACAAAACCAAAAACCAAAAACCAAGACCCTCTCTCATGATTACTCTCAAATGTTTTACTTAATAGGATCAAGGGTCTCTCATATTTTTTGATTGTAAGATGCTGATGCATGAATAAAGTGGTTGATCGTGATTTTACGATGTCAGAGAAACTTCCATAATACTAAATCTGACACTATGAATTTCTCTCCTATAATTGTGTCAATAGCATTTTGTAATTTAATATTAAATCATTTTTTATAAATAACAGATCGGGCTTCAGTCTGCCTTACTCTGATGTCTGTGGAAGGCTAGCCAAGGATATGGCTGATGAAATACAACCTTAGACAAGCTCCATCTGTCCCATTTAGACGATATACAGTGTCAGATCTCAGTGGTGGAAGTAATAACTGCAAGCTGCTCTCCAGGGCAGACAGCAAGAGAGGGCTACTGATCATACTGATTAAAATAAACAAACCCTTTGGGTGGGTTGTAGTAAGTATAAATTTAAACTACATAACTACTTTCAAACAGACTTCTGCATTTAGGGCCAGTGGCATGTGAAAAAATGAGGTCAGCTCATTTCAAATATATTTAATTTTTATTTGGCCATTAAGAAAATATTTTGGAAGGAACATTGCTTTCTCTTTTAGAAAATAACATTGAAAGGACACAGAACTGTACAAAATGTTTCCCAAAATTATCAGGACTCAGGGGAATCTTTAAGCTCGATCAGGAGCCTATAATTCAGTCAGGCTTTACAGAGAAGTTTCTGAAAATAAGGTCAGCAATGGAGGAATGTGTTTTATCCAGGGTCTAATGGAAGCCTATCATTCCACTCTGAGTTTTAATGGGAGTCTCAATTGATCACATAAAGCCATTAATGCAGATGGACCTCCTGGAAGCAGAAAACTTCTAAAAATCCTAAAATGTATTGAATGATGTGGAAATTATTCCAGAAAACATTTGCCTTTGAGGTTATAAGTATGTAGAAATATTTCAAGGTTAAATGTTTCTAATGCTTATTTCTAATAAATATTAAACCAGTTTATACACTAATCATTTAGTCAGCCCTTAGAAGCAAAATTTGAATCACTTTTGAGAACACTGAAAATGAGCAAAGGTGATTAAGTCTAAAATGGAGTGAACTTTTTTTTTGTAGTCACAAAATGAAGCTTGATTATCCGTATATGTATAATTGACTTCTATGATCAAAGTTTATTTTAGCCTGCCCTTTTTATATTTCACTGCAAATTTGATGAGGAAGAACATATGAAGACTTTTTAATGGTAACGGTTCATTTTTATAATTATCAAGCAACATTTATTGAAAAACAACTAAGTATATATTTTCTCTTGAACTCCAATGAGAATGTTATCATGTAGAAGATAAGTAATCTTTTTTTCTGAAACAGGAAGCTATCCAGTAAATTGAATTGTGGTTACACAAGATGCTAACATAACTCCAGAAATGGAAAGGATTTTCATAAAGCATCAAGCAGATATCTAGGTGGGCAAATAACAATTTAAATATCATGTTTTCTTATCATCAAATAAGAAGGTCAAGTTACATGATTACTAAAATTCTTACTGCTTCATCGTCTTTGACTGATGAATTATATTTCTAAATCAGACTGGCACAAATTCACTGTCACCCATATGTACAGCATGTAATATTTTGGAAATCTTTGAGTGTCCTCTAGGTCAGAGTTTTTCAACATCAGCACTATGGACGTTTGGGGCCAGATAATTATTTGTTGTGGAGCTGTCCTGTGCTTTATAGAATATTTAGCAACATCTCTGTCTTCTAACTACTAGAAACCATTAACAACCGATCCCCTTTCAGTAGTAATTAGGGAAATAACAAGGTAAAACAACAATGGGATACTGTTATATACCCAACTAATAGGTTAAAATACAAAAGTAGATATTATCAAGTGTTAGCAAGAATATCAAGCGCTGAACAATAGAAATTCTGTTAAAAATATGGGTGAAATATAAGTCAATTACTTTGAACCAGTTTGATGTTATTTACTAATGTTGAAGATAGTCTTACCTTTTGACTATTTTTCTCATTTTATAAATTCCAGAATGAGTATTTAGTTTCACTAGAATGCATGTAGAAGAATGTTTATAGGATCTTTTTTTGTAGTAGCCCCATACTGGAAATGTTTTATATCATGGGGAATGGTTTAAAAAATAGGTTATATTTGTAAATTAGAACACAGATATGAAAATGAGTTAAAAATAGATAGGCAACAACAACATGAATAGGTATTAAAAACAGCTTTCAGCAAAATAATTTGTACACAAAAGAAAACATACCCTATGATTTTACTCATATAAGGTTTAAAACAGGCAAAAATAAACCATATTATTTGGAGATATGCCATTAAGGGTTAAAACTACAAAGATAAATTTAGGTTAACTCTGAGAGGAAGAATGGGTATTGTCACCAATAACGGGCATTTGGGGACCTTTTAAGGGACTAGTAATAGTTTTTTCTCTTTCTTGATAGATATATAAGTGTTCATAGCATAGTAACTCATTACATTGTACATTTATATTTTAGCATTTTTATGCATGTGTTCTATGTTTCCAAAAATGTAAAAACTGAAAGTTATTTTACTTGCACTAAAACCATGTAACTGACACACTGGTAAAATGTTTTGAATTTTTGTACAGTCTTCAAGTAGAAGAAAACATTTTAAACAAAGGATCCAGCTAGAAAGCATCTTTGAATTTTAAAAGTTGTTAGTGGATTTAATAGAGATTTTGAAGAAAGAGGCATTCTCATTTAAAACAAAGAATAGATTAAGAGACAATGTGACATAACAAATTACAATTTCCAACCCTTCACAAGGAGTCCAAAGTCTTTATACTATATATCTAAGTGTCTTTGAAATATTTCTACTTCTTCTTTCACATTAGCTTTAGTGTTGCCCTTTTTGACGAGTATCAAAGATGAAGTAATGTGAGGCCAGTTACAAGCATCTCACAGAGAGGTGGGCCACTTCCCTTTCTTCTTATCATCCTAATCATCTCATTATCTAACCAATTCCAATTTTATCCTTTAAAAATAGCATTCCTTATCAAAGATTCTTTTGCTTTAGATCTCATAATTTTCAGCAATTAGAGTACACCTTTTTCATCCTTCATTAGTGAAATCTGTAAGCTAAAACCTGTATCTCTAACCACTTTCTGTGTGTTTTTTCCTGTTTTAATGCAAGAAAGTATCCTGTTGATATAAAATCCAAATCTTTATACCCCTCAGGCTTTTATTGACTCTCTTCTTTCTGAAAATATTTATTCTTCCTGATTTCCAGTATTTTTTCTCCAGAAATAAACAGTCTTTTCTTTTAATCAGCATAAAACGTATATTAGCATTTCCTATCTTAAAAACAATCATTTCTTCCTTTACAGGCCCCTTCGGTCACAAACCTATTTCTGTGCATCCTTTCACAATACATTTTTCAAATATGTTATTTACACTGATATGTTCATATTTCTTAAATTCTTATTTGTTCTTAATCTATCTGTTCCTGGTTGTCATCTGTACATTCCTCTGAATCTCCAAATCTACTCCTGTCAGAAAGCACCAAAACCACCTGTTTTTTAAAAAATATAATTAACATCTTGACATCCTTATTCTTCTCCAAATCTAAGCAGTCTTGCTTGAAACATTCTCTTTACTTGGCTTCTTTCACATATTTACACTCCTTATTTAGATACGCTTGCCCAGGGTCAAGGCTCAAAATTCTATCTATATGCTGATGTCACCCAATTGTATATCTTGTCTGGAATTATCTCCTGATATTGAAATTTTTATTTTCAAGTGACTACTTAATGTCTCCGCTGAGATGTTGGTTGGTACCATCTTAAACTTAATAAGACTAATATGGAATTCTCTATTCTTTCCTCTCCACGTCTCTACCTTCCCTGGTCTTTCTCATTATATCATTAATTATTAAATTAAAAGTCTAGTTAATTCCTCTGCTTATCTCATCTCCCTACCCATATTCCAAATATCAACAGACTTTTTAATTTAACTCCCAAAATATACTACATCTGTCCACTTGTCTTCACTACTATCACAAAATTTCCAAGCCGCCATCATTTCTTACCTAGATTTGTCAGTGTCTGACTTATTTTTCATAATTTTATTTTTATTATTTTCTAATATGTTGTAGACACAGAGAATCAGCTTTTTAAATTAATTTTTAATTTAATCACATCATGTTCTACTTAATATCTCAGTGGCTTAATAGCTTTTATACATAAGTTAAAATTTCTTATCAGACTACACGAACTTACATAACCCAAATTCTGCCTTCCTTTCCAACTTCATATTTTGCTACTTACTCAGCGAGCTTCATGAGCAATGATTATTTTCTGTCACCTTCATGAACACCCCAACTCTTTTCCTAATCAGAGCCTTTGCACCTGCTCTTCCTTATGCTTGGTTCTTTTTCCAACTCTTCCTGACAGTTTATTTTTATTTTCGAAAACTCAACTCCTTAAAACAGCTTCCAAATCTGCACAAATATTTCAGTTACTTTCTATGATAGTACATTGTTCACATCCTTCATAGAAACAATCACAAACTGCAATTCTCTTGTTTGATTCATGTTAGTTTAACATACATTTACCTAGTGATGTAAGCTTCAAGAGACAAGGACTTTACCTGCTACTGTACCACTCACTACCTAAGAACTGCCATGAACCTACCAGATTCTCAGCAAATACCTGTTGTATCTGTAACAACATAGTTGGTTGTGGTTGAAGTAATTAACTACATACTCAATTAAGTAATGAATGAGATAAACAAAGCTGTTATTTCTAGAAACATGGCATCTATCAGTTTTTAAAAATTTTTGTTGGATGCAATTTTTAAGATGGTAGATCCCAGGAGGATGTTGATCTAGGAACTTCCTGATCTGAGTTTTATGTTTTTGCTTATTTTGGATACAGATACTTAGTTTTGAGACAACAGTGGGAAAAAAATGAAACTTTTTACTTTTGAGATGTTATTAAAAGCAAATAAAAGAAAGGTGAAGTTTAGGGAATTTTTCTGAAAAAACATGGATTATCATATATTTAATGAAATAGTTTGATCAACAATAATTGAAGTGAAATGTTGATGGTCCTATCTTTTAGGTACAGTCATTTATTTTCTCATCCAAGATGGGATCTGGTTTCACACATCATTAAGGCTTTTAGAGCATTGATTTTCTGTGAATCAAATCAATTTTATTTTAAAAAATTATTTTGGCTTCATATTTGTTTCTGGACATTCAAGATAAAAGAAAAAAGTTTGTTTTAACTAACTTTTTGAGTGAATATTGTAAAGCCTCCATATTATAAGTACATACAATTTTTTAAATAAAAAATATATATCTGATAATTGATTTTTTTCCTGGTGAATTCCCATCTTACTAGGCCTTTTTTATTTTATTATATTTATTTGCTAAACAAAGTCAGAAAACTTTGAAAGTTTCTCTGTAAATATAAAACTATTTTT
This sequence comes from Cacajao melanocephalus, assembly GCA_963573385.1. Lineage (NCBI taxonomy): Eukaryota > Metazoa > Chordata > Mammalia > Primates > Pitheciidae > Cacajao > Cacajao melanocephalus. The sequence goes on along the minus strand of CAUYLG010025065.1, from coordinate 4,621 downwards.
ATCCCTCCAACTATAACAGATTTCCGACATTTCTGCACAAGCTTGTCAGTTTATACTATCAAATAGACTTATGAATTTTGAAAATAAACCTGAGAGATCCTATAGTTATTCCTATTTCACAAATGTGGGAACTAAGGTACAGAGGAATTAATTAACTTGCCTGTAGTCACAAAGGTTGTAAGTGACAGAGCCAGGGTTTAAAGCTCTGCAGTCTGACACCACAATTTGCTTCTCAACCTCTGTACTACAACACATTTGTTGGTCCCTGATTTGCTTTTCTGAGTGAATTTAATATAATAAAAAAGTAAGATTTAGTGATACATTTCATATAATTGAATTTTGCAAATTCAGTGTTTTGAAGTTTTTCTTATCACTCAAATGGGTCAGGGTATAGTGTGAGATTTTGATTCTGATTTTTTTTGGTATAAAATGAGAATAACACTACTCTTTGTACTGAGTAGGATATTGTAGACATTTAAAAACATAAGATTTCTTCCACCCCCTTGAATCAGAGATATGAATTTTTATATTCTAGAATAAAAATCTGAGATGGGATTCAAGGGCTAGTGACTGAAGATGTCCTTCAGAAGAAGGCAACTGGAGGAAACAGAATAGATTAGGGGAAGAAGCTGAGCAAAAATGTAAGTTTAACCTTTTCTGGATTGCACTGGAAGCTCTAGAGCACCAATTACACTACAGATTTGTTCCTTGATACAAAGGGAACAGCCATTTTAATCTGTCATTGGCTACTGACTCTGAAGAAAGAGGGATGGGGATGAGGAATAGTGTGCATATTCCACAAGACAAATAGCTCCTATTTAGTCAGTGGCAGCTCCCTGGAGAAGAGGTAGCTGTGACCCTTAATCAACTAGCTTATAGAAGATGGAGGATGCCTGTAGCTGGCCTGGTAAAGGGATTTGGGTGAGGACTGAAGAGTACGTATTATTACTGGTGTTCAGAATTTGAAATCTCAATTCACATGTGTTGCAGGCCTCCTTAAATCTTGAATAATATGATTGAGACGTTAAATTAACCACTAGCTGTGTGCATTTGTCCCTCAGCATGGTGATACTGCTGAGATTTACATCACTTAATTCAAAAGTGGACGAGGTTTTCTAAAAAAATTAAAACTTGGAGCTTTTAAGGCCTGACTTTTATTTTTTGCACTCAGTGAATTATAAAATAATCAGCAAAATGTTTCCATGTCACCATGACATGAGTTAATGGTACTGTTATTAGCCTAACATGCTGTAAAATTAACATGAAATACACTACAAGAAGTCAGAAAATTATAAGAAAATCAAAATGTAGGTATAATTTTGGTAGTGAGTGAAATTTTATAAAATTTTATATTGCTTGCATATTTCTTCAGACAATCACTAATCCTTAAGCATAAATGAACTTGTCCCATGATGGAATAATTAATCTCTGAGATCCTCCTTTACTCAGTCTGACTTTCTGGCAGGTTTCCACTTCCCATGATAATCACATGTTCTTGCTTCTGTCATTCCTCAGTTCAGTCTTGCCAAAAAGCTCTTTGAGAATGCAGTGAGCATATTCTCCTTTTTCTCTGACATGCATTCTATAGCATCTTTTGATGGAAATGTATGTTTTGCTGTTGTTATATGACATGCTCTGCACGTCTGTTAGGTCAAGTTCGCTTATAGTGTCATTCCATCCTCCTATTTCTCCATTGATCTTCTGCCTAATTGTTCTATCTCTTGTTGAAAGTGGAATATCTAGGCTTCCAGTTATTATTATTGAATTTTCTATTTATCTCTACAATTCCATCATTTTTTACTTCATATATATTGGGGCTCTGTTGTTAGATTCACATATGTTTGGAATTGTTATCTTTTTCTAATAGTTTCTCCTGTAATTGTAGAATGTCTTCTTTTTTTTTTAGTAACAATTTTTGTTTCAAAGTGTCTTTTGTCATATAGCCACTTCAACTCACTTTTGATTAGCATTTGCGTGGCATATAATTTTCTATCCTTTTATTTTACTCGAATATAAGTTGGCCTTTTGTAAAGTTGAAACATTTTTCCTATCAAGTGCACATGAGGAATTCTTTAGGATAAAACATATGTTAGGCCACAGCAGTACCTCACTACAGTCAAAATAATTAAAATCATACACAGTATGTCTTTCAACTATAGTGAATTAAACTAAAAGTTAATAAAAGAAAGAAACTGAAAATTCACAAATATGTGGAAATTAAATAACACACTTCTAAATAGCCAACAGGTCACAGAAAAAAATACAAAAAATTAGAAATTATTTTGAGATGAATGAACATAATACAAAACATCAAAACTTATGGGAGTCTAGTGACAGAAGAGCTTAGATAAAATTTCATAAATATAAATGCATATGTTAAAAAATAAGAAAAATTTGAAATCAATAACCTAACATTTCAACTTAAGTCTAGGAAAAGAAAACTAAGCCCCAGTAAAGTATGAGGCAGGCAATAAAAAATTAGAGAAGAAATAAATAAAGCAGACAACATAGAAACAATAAAGAAAATTCTCAAAAGCTAAGGTTTGTTCTTTGAAAGAATCGATAACATTAACAAACTTTTAGCTAAAGAGAAGAAGATAAAAGGAGAGAAGACATAAACTAACAACAGAAACGAAAGAAGGGGACTACTGTTGACTTTAGGAAAATAAAGATGTAAGGTAAATTATTGGGTAATTATATGAACAATTATATGCAACAAATCAGATAACCTAGATTAAATAGAAATATGTATAGAAATACACAAGCTGTCAGAATTGACTCAACAATAAAAATTTAAAATATGACCTTTAACAAGTAAAACCATTGATTTTGTATTTACAAACCTCTCAATGTAAAGCCCAGACCAAGCTGGCTTGAATGTTCAATTCTACCAAACATGTAAAGAATAATTAATACCATTCTTTTAAAATATCCTGTAAAAATACAGGAGGAGGGAACACTTCCCATCTCATTCTCTGAAGCAAGTATTAATTACCCTGATACCAAATCCAGACAAACACAGCACAAAAGGATAATCACAGCCCAATAACTGGTATTTATATGGTTGCAAAAATTCTCAAGAACAAAAAAATGCTAGCAAACAAAATCCAGCAACATATAAAAAGACTTAATATCCCACATCACATCTACTCTAAAATTGACAACATAATTGGAAGTAAATCACTCTTCAGCAAATGCAAAAGAACGAAAATCGTAACAGTCTCTCAGACCACAGTGCAATCAAATTAGATCTAAGGATGAAGAATTTAACTCAGAATTGCACAACTTCATGGAAACTGCACAACTGGCTCTTGAATGTTGACTGGATAAACGATGAAATGAAGGCAAAAATAAAGATGTTCTTCGAAAGCAATGAGAATGAAGGCACAACGTACCAGAATCTCTGGGACACATTTAAAGCAGTGTCTAGAGGAAAATTTACAGCAATAAATGCCACATGAGAAACAAGGGAGGATCTAAAATAGACACTCTAACATCAAATTTGAAAGAGCTAAAAGAGCAAGATAAAAAAAACTCAAAAACTAGCAGAAGACAAGAAATAACTAAGATCAGAGCTAAATTGAAGGAGATAGAGACACAAAACACCCTGCAAAAAAATCAATAAATCCAGGAACTGGTTTTTTGAAAAGATCAACAAAATAGACAGACTGCTAGCCAGACTAATAAAAAACAAAAGAGAGAAGAATCAAATAGATGCAATAAAAAATGATAAAGGGGATATCACCACTGATTCAACAGAAATACAAACTACCATCAGAGATTATTACAAACAACTCTATGCACATAAACCAGTAAACCTGGAAGAAATGCATAAATTCCCGGGCACTTACACCCTCCCAAGCCTAAACCAGGAAGAAGTTGAAACCCTGAATAGACCAATAACAAGGGCTGAAGTTGAGGCAACCATTAATTGCCTACCAACCATAAAAAGCTGAGGTCCAGATGGGTTTACAGCCAAATTCTACCAGGCATACAAAGAGGAGCTGGTACCACCCCCTCTGAAACTATTCCAAACAATCCAAAAAGAGGGAATCCTTCTCAAATCATTTTATGAGACGAACATCATCCTGATACCAAAACCCAGCAAAGACTCAATAAAAAAAGAAAACTTCAGGCCAGGCCAATATCCGTGATGAACATAGACACAAAAATCTTCAATAAAATACTTGCAAACTGAATGCAACAGCTCATCAAAAAGCTTATCCATCATGATCAAGTAGGCTTCATCCCGGGGATGCAAGGCTGGTTCAACATACACAAGTCTATAAATGTAATCCACCACATAAACAGAACCAAAGACAAAAAACACATGATCATCTCATTAGATGCAGAGAAAGCCTTTGACAAAATTCAAAAGCTCTTTATGCTAAAAACTCTGACAGAACGTATCTCAAAATAATAAAAGTTATTTATGACAAACCCACAGCCAATATCATACTGACTGTGCAAAAACTGGAGGTATTCCCTTTGAAATCTGGCACTAGACAAGGATGCCCTCTCTCACCACTCCTATTCAATATAGTATTGGAAGTTCTAGCCAGAGCAATCAGGCAAGAAAAAGAAATAAAGGGTATTCAATTAGGAAAGGAGGAAGTCAAAT